>JAQZBX010077418.1:0-14280 GCA_029593785.1 Cabassous unicinctus | reverse complement strand
TCAATTACCCTGCAGCCTTCTCTCTGCAGGTTTTGAAGTGAGTTTTAGTGAGTAAAATAAGTTACTTTTTTAAAAATTAAACTTGTTTTTTAGGAACATAAGGGACCCAAAAGAAGCTAGTACAAAAATAATGTTTTCCCTGTCCTAAAGTATCAGCTGGATGTTTGTTTTCCTGGTGGATCACTAAGAGCAGCCAGGAATCAAACTAAGGACCTTGTATATTCAAGGCAGAAACTCCTCCACTGAGCTACACTTTCTCATTGGGTTAGTTAGCTCTTCAGAAAGCAATTCAGTCACTTTCCCTTATGCAGGTTTGACTCTCCTAGGGCAACAGGATTCAACAGGCTCTGCCCTTTGCCAGAACCCTCCCACTCTTGGACAATGCTTCCTCTCACTGGGTGGCCAGCAAGAGTCGGGGCTCACCCTGGCCCTTTGCCCTGAGGGTGGGGTTTAGCCATCCACGATTTCCAGGCATGGGGCTAAAAACTCACAGTTTTATCTTGAGCAATCTATCTTCCTGTCCAGCTCCCTCCAGATTGATGCCCCAAAGACTCCCACTCCATGGGATCCCAGAAGAGCTCACTCAGGTAGGAGCTTGTACCCTCACAGCCATCTTTTGCAAGAGAGATGGTGAGTGCCCACTTAAACTGATGCCATCTTGCCGCCTCTCCATCTCATCAGCTGAGATTTTGATTTGGACTGCATTGAAGCTGTAGATCAATTTGGGGTGCATTGTCAATTTTTTCTGTTTATTTTTTAATTATACATGTTCACTGTTTTTTTTTTTACTTTTTTATTATTTGTTTTCATTGCATTGCCATTTTAATAATGTTAAATCTTCTGATATATCACTGCAAGATGATTTCCATTTATTTAAATATTTGCTAACTGCTTTCAATGTTCTGTAGTTTCTAGTGTAAAATAAATTTTACACTTCTTTTCTTAAATTTATTCCTAAATATATTATTATATTTGATGCCTCTATAAATGCCATTGGTTTCTTAATTTTGCAAGAAGAATACATAAATATATTGATCTTGTATTCTGCAACAATAAACTCATTTAAGAGTTCTAATACTGTCTTTGCAAATTCTTTAGAATTTCTAAATACAAGGTCATGTCATCTGTGAATCAATATAGTTTTACTTCATCCTTTCCAATCTAAATGGATTTTATTTCTTTTTCTTGCCTAACTGTCCTGTCCAGAACCTCCACTATGATGCTGTAAAGAAGTGGCAAGAATGGACATTTCTTGCTCCTGATGTTACAGGGAACGTATGAAGCCTTTCATCCATGTTAAACTACCTTGCATTCATTGTATATATCCCAATTGTCATGGCTTATAATTCTTTTTATTTTGCTGATATATCATGCTAGTATTTTATTGTTAAATTTTTGCATCCATCTTCTATCATGCGCTATAGTTTTGTTTTTTTTTTATTCTGATATTTTTATTTGTTTTTGCCATCAGGTAGTTTTGGCCTCATGAAATGAAATGGGAAGTGTGCCCCCTCTTCTAATTTTTGGAAGAATTTGTGAGGAATTCATATTCATTCTCCTTTAAAATTTTGATATAATTTCATGTGGTCTGATCTGTGTTTTTGTGGGTAGTTAATCAATTACTAAATTAAACATTTCACTTGTTATAATTTTTATTAGGCTATTTCTTCTCGAATCAGTGTCAGTAGTTTCTGTCTTTCTAGAAATTTGTCCATTTTAGGTAAGCTATTGAATTTATTGCAATAATGATGTTCTTAGAAGTCCATTATAGTCCTTTTTATTTCTATAAAGATGGATGTCTTCTCTTTCAGTTCTAATTGTACTATTTTGTGGTTTTTCTCTTTTTTTTCTAGTCAATCTATTGTCTTGATCCTTTCAAATAATTAGCTTTTAGTTTCATTAATTTTCTATATTGTTTTTTCTATTACCTATTTCATTAATTTCTGCTCAAACCATTGTCATTTCCTTCTCTCTACTTGTGTTAGGTTTAGTTTGCTCCAGTACTCCATTGTCTTAATGTAGAAGCTTTGGTTATTGATTTGAGAGCTTTATTCTTTCTTAATATAGGCATATATCATTATAAATTTCCCTCTAAGCACAGCTTCAGAAGCATGCCACACTTTTTGTAATAATGTGACTTCATTTTCACACTTCTCAATTTATTTTCTGATTTACCTGATAGGACTGAGTCTGGAGGCTCCATGGGCTTCAGGACCTTTCACCAGTTCAGGCTGCATCCAAATAAGCCAAATAGGGGAGAGTTTAATGTTGAACTTCAATCTATTTTTTGGATAGGTGAAATGTGACAGAAAAGCAGACCAGGTAAGAGGGGAGGGGAGACAGAGCAAACAAGGGATAGTGATAGGAAGGGCAGACCAACAATGCAGTTTGAGGAACTAGGGAGTCATAGAGTGAGCCAAGGTTCCACATAGACCAGGTGCTTTTGTCTACAAGGTCTTGCTGAGCCATACCCTACTTACCAACAGCTGAGTTCCAGCCCCTGTGGCAGGAAAGTTCTAGAGATGGCCTTAAGGATCCCTCTCATCCAGTTTCCTTTCAGGAACACCCAGCCTGAATTACCTGGTCTAGGAATCTATTCCAAGGACCTCACCCCACAGAAGCAGAGACTGGACAACAGAGCATATTGCCATGGATACAACAATGCTACCAATCCATTGAGCAAGCTTCTTGCTAATTTCCATAACCCAGTACCACCTCATGTGCAAACAGAGGTGCTCATTGGCTGGATTCTTTGAACTCTCACTCAATATCTAAGCCATGTTATGGGGAATCAAACACAAATTCAAGGCCAGGCCAAATGTCTGATTCTTCAGGACCTCCATATAAAGGAATGCTTATAAACAGAATTTAATTGAAGAAGGTCCATTTCCACGATACCACTGTAACTAGTATTCTCTGTTCTCATGCAAGACCATCTGTCTTCTGGGGCTCCCAGAAGTCACTAAAATTTCTGTACTGAGAGATTTAGGAAAGAAAGCCAGAGAAATTTACATCATCTGGACTACCACCAGATGCAGCAGCCCTTCAATCTCCATGCATCTGTCAAGAATCAGAGAATGAGGTGATTTGCTCACTTTAAGATGATAGTTCTGTACTACTTATTGTCACTTACCCTTCTCCACACACACAGTAACACATATGCACATAAACATGCACAGACACACTCAGCCTTTGTGTATAGTGAGCACCTTCTGACACTTCCATGTCCTGGTTTAAGCATAGCTGGTGCCAGCCTGGCCCAGAAGGAACAGCCTAAGGAGGATAAGAGGGACAGAGGAAGTAGGACAAATTTAAAAGCAGTGGGATGGGGAATTCTGTGACCTTAGATTTTAGGGGAGGGGTGACTGCTGGACCATGAGGGGCACTCAAACCTCATCTTCTACATGTCTTTTATCAGTGAGAAATAGCAAGTCTTATCATCTACTTTTCTTATAAACCTCTTCTCAGTTTTTACTCTCTCCAATGCATGGTAGAGAGGTGTCATTTATTGTTTCCCTCAAAACCTAAATATGAGCAATAACATTAGCAATTCATATAGCTCCACATTCACAGATAATATGAATCAGCATTGGTATGTCAATTATTAAATCAGTACAATTAAGTCATATTAAAATTCCTGAGGGATTTCCTGAGGAATATGACAAACTTATTCTAAAATTTATGTGAAAGAGAAAGGACTAAGACTAGTGCCACTGAAATATAAGTTCTGGACACCAAATGGCCTCGTGTTCAGGTTCTGGCAGCCAAGAACAGGAGGCAGGATCTTGGCAGGTTAATTCACCCTAATCATGAGGATCAGGAGGAAGAAGGAGTATGGTTATATAGTAGAGGGAAGGAGGAGTATGTTGGCACCTACATGATTTATTTGTATACTTCTTGATACTCCCTCTACAATTATGTTAATAAATGGACAAGGACAATCACTGTCTGAGAAGGGAATGGTGACTATGATAGACTCCTCAGAGCTCATCATCTGAGAGACAAGGGAGGGAGGTGTGAATAACACTGGAGTGACAAATGTGCCTTGTCTGCTGGGGATGGGAGCCCATTATAAACATTAATCTTTATCTTGTGAATCACCCTTTCACAAAGTTCAAGTTTCTGCTCCACATCAGGATCCCTGAAGCACATGTCACCAATGCAGATGACAAACACTGATGTTCACCCAAAGCAGAAAGGAGGGATCACTGGGTGAGCACTCTCACTTCCAAATTCTCTAGGAGATTTCTGACCTGTGATCTCTGTGGCTGGTGTTAGTCAGGAGCCCCAGAGTTCTGGTACTGTTGATGGGCTCTTGATGTCTTTCTCTCTGTGGCGAGGTGGCAGCTTTAGTTTTAATTGCATCCCACAGTTTGTATCATGGAATTATCAGCACATTTTAATTTCCAGACAATTTCTCTAAGCCAGTAACTACTAGTATCTCCACTTTCTGGCATCCTGAGACACAACAGGCACTAGGAGAAGTTAAGTGCTCAGACTTGGTAGTCAAATCCTGGCTCCATGTCTTGGAGATGTATCTCACTAGTTGTGAGATCTTACACAATTTCTGTGGCCACTCTGCTGCTCTGCTGCAATATCTGCAGAATAAGGAAATATTAGTATCTATGTGTGAGGTTTTTCTGGGAAGTTGCATGAATTAATATAGTACCTTGTAAATATTAAAGAAATAAAAACATTTCCTTAACTCTGGATAATCCAATTATCTGCCTTCTCATCTGCCAATTTATTGTTTCTGGGTTCAACTGCTAAAGCTTGTCTCTATTGGAGACTTCATGCCCTCTTCCACTGACCTACCTCTGTGTTGTACCCCAATACACTGACACCCCTCAGAACCCCCTTTTTATCTTCCCTCATGCTCCCTGTGTCTACTCCCATTCTGCCACATAATAAAACATTGTTGATGGTGTGGGGTGTCAGTGATGGGGTATGCATGGGAGGAGGCTCACCTGGAGCATACCTATAAGGCATATGAATGTGTTCAATGTTTATGGGATATTGTTACAATGGGTGGAGATCCACACAACAACCAGAAGAATATCGAATTTCCATCCTGGGAAGCTCTGCCACATTCTATAATGGGACAGCAAGAATCCCCCAAGTACAGAGGCAGTGACTAGTGAAGGAGGATGGACAATTGAGAGGCCCTTGATATTGATGACTGTTCTTATGAACCTTTACTTTTGAAATTGAAACATAGCCTAGTATTACAAATTGCCTGAGTGATCTCCTGAGAGCCTCCTTGTTGCTCAAATGTGGCCTGTCTCTAAGCCAAAATCAGCATACAAATGCATTACCTTCCCCCCTGGCATGGACATGACTCCCAGGGATAAGTCTCCCCTGGAACCAAGGGATTACTACCAAGCACCAACTAGCAATGCAACTGGTAAAAGACCTTGACCAGAAGGGGGAAAGAGTAAAGACAAATGTGTTTATATGCTAAGAGACTTCAAAGTGAGTCAGGAAGTCATTCCAGAGATTACACTTATGCAGATCTCAGCAGAATCTCATTGACTGCTACAGTAACTATTGTCTCAAATAGCAGGCCTCCAGAGGGCTCTGGAGACATCCAGAAACTATAGAAATGGCTGACAGCTCAGGAGTTTGGCACCCTGCCAGTGGACCCTACTTTGGAATTTGTGCTCCCCAGTGTGACAGAGTTGGACCCAGTTGTGGTTTCCCTACATATGGCTCTTCTGCCCCTTCTATTTGAACCTGTAGTTAGTACTAAAGTTGATAGTTGTATGTCCAAGAGACTTAAATATTTGGGCTTTCCATGTGCCAGTTTTGCCCTGAGTCTCAACAGTTGGAACACCTACAAACCAGTTCATTGGACTCACCTGGGACAACTAACAAGGAGATGATGATGAACAATGACCATCCTAAGGAAGACAGAGTCTGCAACTGCAAGCAAGATAGTCCCATCCATCTGCCCCATGGGATCTAAGGCCCCTCTCACTTAGAGGTGGAGTGGGTGTCACCATCCCAGAATCTTCAGGATTGGGGAATATACAATGGACTAGAGTTGACAATGCTATTCTACTATAGACATTTTGTTATTCTAGCAATGGAAGAATGTTTATCATTTATGTGGAGGCAGTATCCACCAGACGTTCTGAGGGGAGGGAGAAGGAAACATAGGTATAATATGGGGGCATTTTGGGGACATTGGAATTGTCCTGAATGACATTGCAATGACAGATACAGACTATTATATGTCTTGACTTAACTTACAAAATTGTGCAGGAGACAGTGTAAAGTATAATGTAAATTATAATCCATGCTTAGTGACATGCTCTAATATGTGTTCATCAATTGTAACAAAAGTACCACACTAATGAAGGCCGTTGTCAATGTGGGAAAGTTTGGGAGGGGTAGGGAGTGGGGCATATGGGAATCCCCTATATTTTTATACAAAATTTATGTAATCTAAGTATCTCTAAAAATTTTTTAAATTAAAAAAACTTTCTTGATGTCCATTGTTGACCTCTCTCTTCCTCATCATTCTTCCCAGAGGTTCTGTTGCATGGAGTCCCACCTTCATTCACCCTAAGGGTCACTCTTGTGTTCTCCAGACCCTAGTATTTGTCCATGACAGTAAGAATCAAAACTGATGATGTGAATCTCCAATTATTACCAAAAGTAGTGATGAAAATACAAAAAGATGCAATGGATATAAATGGAGAAAAATTATGATGTTTCCAGGCCATTGGTGGATGGTCAACAAACTATCTTCATTGTCACCTTAATCCTCTCAACATCCTCCCAATATACAGAATTCCAAGGCATGTGCTGCCCCTTCTACGAGTGGAAGCTAGTGATCCATTAACCTCAGTGCTGTGCTCATAGGGATTGAGGTTCCATCTTCACCCCTTGTCATCCAATAAGGAGAATGCCCAGATAGAAATAATAGAGGAGAAAAACCAAAGGCCAAAGGGCAAGGGATCCTGTTTCTTCAAAAGTCACCCCTGGTACAGAGAGAAGGTCTGTTGAGACATATATGGCTATGTTGTGTAGAAGTGTGATTTCAGCTCCTCACACAGCAGCAAAACCTGGGAAATGATACTTGCAAGTGGGAACTCATCCACCATTGTGTTCGGATACAGAGAGTTTTGTGCTTTCTCCTATCCTGAGATTGAACTCCTCTTGGGTTCCTAGTGGCAAGCAATCTGAGAAGAGCGCAGGAGGGATGGGGCTGAACCTCAGATAAGTAAGAAGGGGTATGGGAGCTGTGAATGGGAAAGGAGTTACATTTGGGCATGTGTTTGTCTGGCATGAAGCCATGTTTTCTGAGTAGGCATATTGCTCTTACTCAGATTCTCTGTTTATGGGGGCATTGGATATGATGATGGGCATGAAAGCCCACCCTTATAGTATGGAAGCCATTTCTTCAGTGTGACTATGTAAGAGTCTGAAAATGCTCCTGTGACCACCATGAAGAAGCAAAATATGATTCATCCTATAAAGTATTGGAGCAAATGATAGGGAGGGAAAGGGCACTATTTGAATTTAATTAATCTTAGATCCACACCAAACTGTGTGGAGATTATTGGTTGGTATCAGAAACTACCAGGACACAGGACTGGATATTCCCCATCTAGGTTTCCAGAAGGATTAGTAAGTAGTTGGGAAGTGAGATTCATTGATCTAGAGAACAGACTGAAAATAACAGAGATTCTCCATGTGCAGATTGAGATTTCAAGGACGTGAAGTACCCAGAAAACACTGTTTCTCTTGTCCCCCTATACAGACTTTCATACTGGCATTTCATGGACACTGGGCCACATCAGTGAATTAAGCATTCGGGTATCCTTCCCAAATCCATTATTCTGACAAAGGGATCTGTGTTGAGATTGGGCAGAGAACAAGAGCTTAAGAGCTGGCCAAAGAATTGTGATGGAGCAGGGAAATGGCAATGAATAGAGGAAGGAGAGCTATACTCTTGTAACCATATGGAGTTGTTGACCCAGCACCACCACCTGGAGGAGGAGCAGGGGCAGCCAGACTGTGCTAGAGTGGGAAGTGAGGAATGGGCTAGAGAAGGAGGATGGACAGTTCTATCTGCACAATGGTCTTGGACCTGGAATCTTTCCTCAGAAACCTTGCACCTCTCTTTTTAATGATCTGTGTTTCTCTCACTCTGTCACTTAACTTCTCATTTTCCCCTGCCCCCATCCAACCCTACATTGATTCTGCCATGTACATCTTTCAAAACCAGGTAACAGCTCTGGAAGGAAATACGAGTAAATAAGGAGGATTTTAGAGTGAGGACTGCAGACAGTGGTCATAACCTGGGATTTGTAATCGGGGTAAAATCACATAAGCATTTGTCTGAGGAAGTTCACATCAGTATCATTCTTTCCATCCTGCACTGAGCAAAATTAAAATATCAAATTAAAGTTCTCAGAGATGTCCCCCTATCTTCTCATCCCCCCAGACGCAATATCATAAACTTGTATATCTCCTGAGAAACAAATAAAAAAGTAAACTGAAGGAACAACAAAAAACAAATTTCTAAGTCTGAATAAAATATTTTAAAATTTGACAAAGAGATCCATGGAATCAAGAAACTACTTAATTTTCATTTTTTTCCAACAATTTAACTACCAACAAGGTATACCAGATAAACATCTGATTCTTAAATTCAGCAATAGGATTTTTAATATCTTCATTACCTTCAGCAGCAAAGGGGCTTTTTAACACACACACACAGATTTAATAAGATCACTCCACTGCTTTAATACTTCAATATTTTCCCATTAATCATACAAGGACCAATGGACATACCATGGTCTTCAGGCCTGTATCCAATTATCCTGCCCCTCTTTCCAGGCCAGTCTACTAAACTCAACTGTCAAGCAGGCTGCTCTCAGTTCATGGGGGCACAGCATGTTCTGAGTTGTTTCAGGGATTTTGCACATGTTCCCTTAGAATGAAAATAAATCTCTAAACTTATTATCATTCTCACCAAAATTTTAGTACTTTTACCCATGAAACTTCTGTGGTCTCAGCTAAAGTTTCTTTAATTTCAAAGAGGACTTTAACATCACCACAAATCAATTATACATAACCAAATATCTGTCTCAGTTTCCCAAAGGCTGCCAATGCAAAATACCAGAAATGGGTTGGTTTTTATAAAGGGAATTTACTTGGGGATAAAAGCTTACAGATCTGAGGCTGCAAAAACATCCAAATTGAGACATCATCAGAGATGCTTTCTTACCAAATGTCAGTTGCTAGCAGATCCTGGAGTCCTGCCACATGGTGAGGCAAGACATTAGGTCTTCTGGTCTCTCACTAGTTTCTTCTGGAGTTCAGCTGTGGTTGACCAGGCATCTCTCCCTGGACTTGTCTGCTTGAGAATCCTGGGGCTTCTCTGTCTTTCTGCAGCTGTAGGTGAACATGGAGTCCTCTCTCACATGATCAGGTCAAAATGGCAAAGCTCCCTTTTCTGCATGTCTCCACTTTCTGTGTCTCCATTTATTTTTAAACATTATTTTAAATTGAAAATTTAATATAACAGGCAAAAGACAGCCCAACATGTTATGGAACCATTATTTTTTTTTTAATTCTATCCAGGCATTTTTACCTCATATAATCCCCAAAACAAACTCAATTGTTCCTGCAGTCTCCAGAAAGATATACAGATGGACACAGATTAGTTAAATCACATAACCAAAGTCCCCTTGTTAATGAAGAAAATGTAAAAAAATGCTTAATCATATTTGCTTTTCACAAAACCAGACACTATATTCTTTTTTACCTTTAGCATTAATGTAGCACCTTATTTACTTTTGCTACAAAAATATTAGAATATTGTTGTTAACTAGAAGGTATAAGTTACTTTAGTTATATTTTCCCCATATATCACCATATTCATAATACCTTGTAGTAGAACATTCATATATTTATATTATTAACCACAATTCTCAACTACCACAAAAATCACTGTAATATATTCCCTATATTATCCTCCAGCTGTCCTCCAACTAACATTACCTCCCTAGATTACTCATTTCAGCCACAATCACATCCATAAATCAAGAGTTTGTTACATTTATTATAATGTGTTACCATAACTTTATCCATTACCACATATTTACAATCAACCATATCAAATATTCTATATACACCCAGCATCAGCACCCCCTTCTCAACCCACATTCTGTCTCTCACCAACCTACACTCCATAGTACAACTCCGTAAGTCGATTCATTTGGCTCATGTCAGTGAGACCATACAATATTTGTCCTTTCTGTCCGGCTTATTTCACTTATCTTAATGTCCTCAGGGTTCCTCCATGTTGTCATATGCTCCCCCAATTTATTTCTTCTTACACCTGAGTAGTATTCCTTTGTATGTCTATACCACATTTTGTTTATCCATCCATTGGTTGATGGACACAACCAATCCTAAGGTTGTTTCTATCTTTTATCAATTGTGACTAATACTTCTATGAACACTGGTGTGCAATTATGTATTTTCATCCTTGCTTTCAGTTCTTCTGAGTATATTCCTGGTAGCGAGATTGCCGGATCATATGACAGTTCTATATTTAGCTTCCTGAGGAACTGCCAAATTGTCTTCCACAAAGGCTGCACCATTTTACACTCCCACCAACAATAAAGTAATGTTCCTATTTCTCCACATCTTCTCCAGCACTTGTAGTTTTCTGTTTTTGTTTTTTTTTTTTTTTTTAGTAATGGTCATTTCGTATGGTGGGAAATGACATCTCATAGTTTTTATCTAATAGCTAGTTTTGATCTAATAGCATTTCCCTAATAGCTTGTGATGCTCAGCTTCTTTTCATGTGTCTTTTGTCCATTCATCTCCTTTTCAGAAAAATATCTATTCAAGTTGTTTACCCATTTTTAAATTGGGTTTCTTGACATTTTGTCATTGTATGATCTCTTTATATACTTCGGAATTCAAACCTTTGAGAGATATGTGGTTCCGAAGATTTTCTCCCATACGAGTTGGCTGTGTTTTCACCTTCTTAACAAAATTATTTGAAATAGAAAAGTGTTTAATTTTGAGGAGGTCCCATTTATCTATTTTTTCTTTTGTTCCTCATGCTTTGGGTGTAAGGTCAAAAAATCCACCATCTACCACAAGATTTTGAGGATGTTTCTCTACATTTTCTTCTGAGAGTTTTATGGTTTCAGATTTTACTTTTAGGTTCTTGATCCATTTTGAGTTAATTTTTGTATAATGTGTGACTTAGGAGTCCTCTATCTTTCTTTTAGATATGGGTATCCAGTCTTCACAGAACCATTTGTTGAATAGGCTGTTCTGACCCAGTGTGTAGTTGACGGAGTTTGATGGCCTTGTCAGAAATCACTTGACCATATATGTGTGGGTCTATTTCTGAAGTCTCGTGTTGATTCCATTGTTCAATCTATCTTTATGCCAGTTATATGCTGTTTTTAACAGTATGCTTAGATAATATGCTTTTAAGTCAGGAAGTGAGAGTCCTCCAACTTCATTCTTTTTTAAAGATATTTTGGCTATTCAGGGAAGCTTAACCTTCCGGATAGATTTGATTGCTGGTTTTTACAATTCTACCAGAAGGCTGTTGGAATGTTTATTGGGAGTACATTAAATCTGTAGACCAGATTGGCTAGAATTGGCATCTTAAAGGTATTTAGTCTTCCAAACCATGAACACAGAATATTATTCCATTTATTTAGATCATCTTCGGTTTCTTTTATCAATGTTTTATAGTTTACTGAATACAGGTCCTTTATGTCTTTGGTTAAGTTGGACCAGGCATAGACTGGGGGGCCCACTGGTCCCACGTGTCTATGCCTCCAAAAAGGCTCCGCCGGGACCCCGGCGCGGACGGGGGCGCCACGTTGTTAAGTTTATTCCTAAATATTGATTCTTTTAGTTGCTATTGTAAATAGAAATTTTTCTGACATTCTACTCAGAATGCTCATAAGTCATGTATAGAAATACAACTGAGTTTTGCATATTAATTTTGTATCCTGCCACTTTGCTGAAATTATCTATTAATTCTGGTAATTTTCTTGTGTATTTTGGGGGATTTTCTAGAACTAGGATGATATCACCAGCAAACAGTGAAATTTTACTTCTTCCTTTCCTATATGGGTGACTTTTATTTCTTTTTCTTGCCTAATTGCTCTAGCTAGAATTTCTACACAATATTGTATAACAGAGGAGAGAGTGGGCAACGTTGTCTTCTTCTGATCTCAACAAGAAAGCTATCAGTCTTTCACCATTGAGTACAATGTTATCTGTGGCTTTTTCAAATATGCACTTTATCATGTAGAGAAAGCTTACTTCTATTCCTATATTTAAGAGTGTTTTTATCAAGAAAGGATGTTGTATTTTATCAGATTCCTTTTCTGCATCTATTGAGATGATCATGTGATTTTTCTTTTTCACTTTATTAACATGCTGTATTACTCTGATTGGTTTTCTTACATTGAACCATCTTTGCATACCTGGTATAAAGCCAACTTGATTGTGATGTATAATTTTTAATGTATTTTTTGGATTTTTACATCTATATTAATTAGAGAAATTGGTCTATAATTTTCTTTTTTGCAATATCTTTCTTTGGATTTGGTATTAGGATGATGTTAGCTTAATAGAATGAGTTTGGTAGCATTTTTTCCTGTACGTTTCTGGAAGAGTTTGAGCAAGTTTAGTATTACATGTTCTTTATATTGGTAGAATTTACCTGTGAAGCTATCTGTTCCTGAACTTTTCATTGCAGAGGTTTGTGATGAATGTTTGAATTTCCTTACTTATGATTGATTTGTTGAGGTCTTCTATTTCTTCTAGGGTCAGTGTGGTTTGTTCATTTTTTTCCAGGAATTTTTCCATCTCATCGTTGTCTAATTTGTGGAATAGTATTGTTCATAGGAGTCTCTTATGATCTCTTTTATTTCTACTGAGTCCGTGGTAATGACACCCTTCTCATTTTTGCTTTTATTTGCATCTTCTTTTTTCTTTGTTAATCTAGCTAAGGGTTTATCTATTTTGTTGATCTTCTCAAAGAACCACATTTTAGTTTTGTTGATTCTATTTGTGTTTTTATTCTCCATATCATTTATTTCTTCTCTAATATTTTTCTATCCTTTCCCTTGCTTTGGTATTGGTTTGCTATTTTTTCCCTACTTCTTCTAGATGGGCAGTTAGATCTTTGATTTTAGTTTTTCTTCCTTTTAATATAAACATTGAGGTCTAAAAATTTCCCTCTCAGCACTGCCTTTCTTGTATCCCATAAGTTTTGATATGTTGTGCTCTCATTTTCATTCATATTGAGGTATTTACTGATTTCTCTTGCAATTTTTTCTTTAACCCACTGATTATTTAAATGTATATTGTTTAATCTTCATATATTTGTGAATTTCCCTCATTTCCACTTGTTATTAATTTCGACTTTATTTCATAATGATCAGAGAAAGTGCATTATATAATTTTGGTGTTTTAAAATTCACTGAGTTCTGACTTATGTCTCAGCATTTTGTCTAAGAGAAAGATCCATCAACACTTGAGAAGAATGTATATCTTGCTGTTTTGGTATATAATGCTCTATAAATGTCTGTTAGGTTTAGTTTATTTATCATATTATTCAAGGTCTCAGTTTCCTTATTTGTCCTCTTTACAGATATTCTAATGCTGAGAATGGCATGTTTAATTCTCCAACTACTATTGTAGAGATATCTATTTCTCCCTTCAGTTTTGCCCATGTGTGTCTAATGTGCTTTTGGACACCTTTGTTAGCTGCATAAATATTTATTATTGTTACTTCTTCTTGGTGGATTGTCCCCTTTATTAATATATAGCAATCTTCTACATCTCTTATAATAGTTTTACATTTGAAATCTTTTTTGATATTGGTGTCACTACTCAAGCTCTTTTTTCATTACTATTTGCATGGAATATCTTTTTCCAACCTTTCAATTTCAGCCTGATTATGTCCTTGCATTTAAGGTGAGTCTCTTGTAGACAATAAATAGATGTCTCATGTTTTTTATCCTTTTTATCAGTCTATGCCTTTTAATTGGAGAGTTCAGTCCATTAACATTCAATGTTACTAATGTAAAGACATTACTTTCTTCATGTAATTTTTCCCTTCTCTGTTGTCATATCTTACTGCTAGCAGAACACCCTGGGTTCTGGGCTTCTAGGTTCTTGGCTATGTTGCATAAAAGAATTTAAGGAACCACCATAGGGTAGGCAAGGGAGAAAAAAATTTATTAAAAAAAAAAAAAGAAAGAAAAGAAAAGC
>JAQZBX010077417.1:0-14277 GCA_029593785.1 Cabassous unicinctus | reverse complement strand
AGGCCTGTTGGGGCCTGGTACTTGCCAAGCTGTGGTGCCCTCTGCTGTACTAACGCCGGGTGCCTGGAAGGCCTCAGAGACAGCACGGCCTCCTCTTCAGGGTTGCTCTGAGGTAGAGTGTCCTGACCTTCCTCAGACCACGGCAAGCTGGAAAATAACATCGTGTGGCGCTCTGAAGTAAGCAAATGGGCTGCTTGCAGCCAGACACTGTGGCAGGGGCCAGGGGCAGATGCCCTGGAATGCCCCCCACCCCCAGTCACTAGCTGGAGGGTCAGGGGAATCCCCATCTCCACGACACACCTGGAACCCACTCTTGGCACACCACTGTGCCACAGGAACTCTGCTCTCGGGGAGGCGGGAACACTCAGCAGTCCAAAATCCCCCGCTTTTTCCGGGGGAGTGGGAAAATCACCACATTCACATACACCTGGGTTCAAATCCTCTCTAGCTATGTGACATGGGGCAAGAAGCAAGCTCTCCAGGAACAGATCCTACGAAACTTTTATTTGGCTCATACTGCCTGCCAGGCCTTGGGATAAGCAATTAACCCCCACCTCCACAACAACCCTATGAAGTACCCACTTCACAGATGAGAAAATGGAGGCTCAGAAAGGTTCTGTAACTTGCTGAGGTCACACAGCTGAGCTGGAATACGGACAGTGCCAGAGTCAGAAGAAGGCATTGGAATATCTACTTTCCAGAGCTGTCGTGAAGAGTGAATGAGAGTTTTCGTGGAAGATCTAGCACAGGTGGGAATTCTTAAATAAGACTCTTGCCCGTTTTTCCCCCGTCACCTTACTTTGGGAACCAAACTGTGATTCCTCCCTCTCACCACAGGGTGTCTCCATGCCCCTGCTCAACAAGCCACCCCGGGGCCCTGCTCCTTTGCCGCATCCCTTCCTCGAGTCTGGCCTAGAGCCCTCCTGCTACTGATTAGCCTGTTTCCTCCTGTTTTGTTCTCAGTCCTGGGTAGCTAAGGGCTGCCACCTCCCTCCCCACCCCCCACCCCCCATCCCCCACTCCTCTGCCTTGTCAGGCTGCCCTGAGCTAAGTGGCCTGGAGGAGGAGTCGCTTTCCACGTGGGCCCCTCTCTCACCTCCTCCAAGCACCCCCACCCCACCCCACCCCACACACACACACCTTCTCAGGAGCCTTAGGCAGTGCCTCGGTGTCCTGAGATTAAGGGTGGAAAGGTGCTTTCAGGAAAACCCGCACCCTCCGAGGTGGGCTCGTGCCCCCTGCAACGAGTGCCCTCCCCGGTCTGGCAGAGTAACTGACATCTCCTGTATCCTTCTTACTCTCCACAACCCACAAGCTCATGAACTTCTCTCCAGGTGTGGTAATTACAATTGGCATAATTATCACCTTTTCGGAAGATTAAATGAGACCATGTGGGTGAAAAACATTTTGTAAGCTCTTTATGGCAAAATAAATGTTGGTTGCCAAAGACAGGGAAACTGAGGTGCAGAAAGGCACGTGACTTGCCCAAAGCCCCTTGCTTCCTGAGGAGGAAGAGGAAGCAAGAGATGAAGGGGTTAAGGGGGCCTGGAGCTAGGATGGCTGAAGGCTGTTAACAGAAGGGTAGGGAAGGAAGAGGCCAGATTGGGGTCTGGCTTTGATTAGGCCTCCAGGCCATCTGGAGAATGAGACAGGAGATTGGTTGGTTTTATGGGAGACAGATGGTATGGATTATAGGGTTTTTAATAGGGCAAGGGGGCTCTCCTCACTGTGCCTCTGAAAGGGGTTGGGACCTCTTCCCTAGCAGTCTGAACCAATCCCATTTGCTCCAGCTACTGCTGGGCCTTCCTGCCTGCAGTACAGAATCCCCTCTCCACTCCCCCCCAAAAAACATGCCTTGAGTAGTCTGGGAGTATACACCACCACCCAAAGGGGAGCCTCTGCTCCTGCTACAGCAGCCACAATGGACAGTGATCCCAGCCTTGAGCTGCTGCATGATGCTGCACCACCATCTGGCCCAGCGAATGGTGAACAGCCAGTTGATCATGGCCACGTCCCATCCCAGCTCCACACCCAAGCTGAGTGTAGGACCTTGGACATTTATCATATCACACCCTTTAGTGGTGAGGGGTTGGAGACCATCCTGCCCAAACCCTTCAACAGAGGCCCAAGGCCACAGAGCCAACTGATCTTGGTGCTTGAACTTGAACCCAAGACTCCTGACTCTTGAACCGGTACCTTTTCATGACCACACTCCATCGCACAGCCTCTCTGGGTCTGTTTCCTCACCTGACCAGCAATACCTGCTTGGCCTCCCTCACAGTTGAAATGGAATGAAATTCTGGTTGCAAAAGACTTTGCAAAGTCAAAATCACGACTCAAGTGATTGCGGATTATTGCACTTTCGCGAGCAGAGCTGGGAAGCCCGTGAAGTTCCCCGGGAGCGCTGGTGGCTCTGCTCGGTGGAGGAACCCTGCCTGACACCCCCGGCCCTGGCAATTCTTCAGTCCCTGTGTGCTCAGAGAATGCAAACCTGCTTAGTCCTGCTCGGCCTGAGCAAACACCGTTCGGAAGATGGATCATTCGGGTGGGAGAATTAGTTCATGCATCCCAGAGCCAAACAGAGGTGATTTTTCAATTACCCTCTGGGGAAATTATCCCCACCATTGCACCCTGTTCCTGCATGGGAGGAGGAGGGGCAGGCAGAGAGAGCAGGGATGGAGGGTTGACAACCAATTCTCCACCTTTGAGTCCTTCCCTTCTGTATACAATCTTGGCTAGTCAGAAAACAAGCTGGGCAACGTCTATCAAACTTAAGGTACATATTTCTGATCCAGCAATTCCTCTTCTAAAAGTGTATCCCTTGGTTATATTTGCACACATGTGTAGGTATTAAACCATCCATTGTAACTTTGTATTAATGAAAAACTGAAAAAGACCTAAATCATTGGAGATGGAGTAAATAAATTATGGAACATCCATGCTAGATAATACCAGGCAAAAAATGAGGTAGATTTATATGTGTAGCTGAATAAAGATCTGGAAGATATATTAAGAACAAGTCATATATTGAACAGTGTGTATAATATGTTCCTGTTTATGACCCTGAAACAAAGATGCACATAAAGCATAGAAAATTTCTGTGTTTACATACACAGAAAGCTCCAGGTTGGGAGACAAGGGGTTTCTACAGTAAAGGGTAACTTACTTTTCATTATATTCTTGTTTTAGCAAGTATATGTGCTACTTTGCAGTTAAATGGGGAAAAAAAGAAGCCAGTCTAGAAAAAGTACTGCTGGGGCTCGGCCACATTTCTCAACTCCATCTGCCTTCCAAAGTCTTATTCCTGCTCCCCTCCTACCTAGCTCTGACCCACTCCAGCCTATAAACCTGTTTCCAACACATGCCCAGATGCCAGAAGCCTCAAGGGCCCCTATAGAGGGGCCTCAAATGCTTAGAGAAGTTGCCCCGGGTGGGAGCCTTGTGATCCGGCCAAGGGGCTTGGTTTCCTATTAAGTGCATGGAAGGAGTGGCAGTTAAACACCAAGCTTCAAAGAGTCTAGGAGTTTCAAAAATCGCTTTTGGGGAATATGCAGCTTTTATTGGAGGTGTCAGACATTAATGAGAGTTCTGGATCATTCCCAGCCCAAAGAACACCCTCTTCCTCTCCTCTCCACCCCCATTCATTCCAGCAACCAGCTAGCTCCTCTTGGATGAATCAAGAGGGACTGAGAGTTCATGAGGCATCCCCATCCCACTCCTCAGTCCTTTTCCCCCTTCCCTTCTAGAAGAAGATGTGGAAGCTGAAAGGATCCAAGCAGGGAGGGAGAGTGGGAATCCAAGCAAGCCTGGGAAGGAGGCAAAAGAGGCCAGTCTTACTTACCTGCTCTTTTCGGAAAGGTTTCATGGTGAAGAGTTAGGAATTCTTTGGGGCCTTTCCTATGCCAGATGGGATGAAACCCTCAGTGTGCAATTGCTCCCGCTGGGAAGTGATTGTGCTCTTAGTAGTTTGAGATCCTTAAGTGGCAGGAGTTCTGGGAGCTCCATTTTTTCCAAATATGTAGTTACAAATTAGCCTTTCTTGATCACATTTTTCATCCAGGTTCATTTCCTAGTGAGCATGAAAGGTAAGCAGTATGTCCAAAATAAGAGGAGCATCTTCTGATACACCCAGAACAGAGAATCACTCAAAGACGCTTGCAGAGTGCATACATGCATTCATGTATGCATGAATGAATGAATGCATGGCATTGTTTTACCTTTATATTTACAACATGAAGAATTTACGTTAGATATTAGATTAGATTAGGCATTTAGGTTAGACATTAGAAGTTACTCCAGTTGGTTAGACATTAGAATGCCTGAAAAAACTATACCATGAATTCTTAAAGGGAAGGAACCATGTCTTAGTCTTCTTTCAATAAACAATGGATGGATGGATGGACGGATGGATGGATGGATGGATGAGTGGATGTTTGGATGAAGGAGTAGAGTGGTGAAAGACTATGTAGTGTCATGATCCCTGGAAATACAGGGGATTGGTAAGACAACTGTATATCAAAAATTAGTGGGTCCTGCTTGAGGGAAGAGTATGGATGAAATTACCTACTGGGTCTGTTTCCAACTCTCGACAGCCAGAGTGGATGTTCAGGAATATTTTATATAGACCCTGAGCCTATATTGTAACTCAGTTTTCTCAAAAGTTATTCCATGCTAACCTGTGAATGGCTCTTAGGGATTTCAGCCTTACCATCTCTTACTTGGCTGAGGTGGCCATCCTTACCACTGCTGGACCCTGGTTCCCTCTACTGGTGCCAGTACCCATGGTGACTCTACGTGGTCATCAGGGCCAATGCGCCTTTAGTTCCATCTCTGCTAGAACCCTTGCAAGATAATTTGGAAGGAGTTTTGTCTTTGTGAGCACCTCCTTCCTGGAAAGTGTGTCCCAGGACAAACACAGAGAACTAAAAGGGACATATGTATATAATATGCTCATTATACTCAAGAGTCAGATTTTAACAGCAATACAGCATTGGTAAAACAAAGGTAAAAAGCTTCGTCTAACTTTCTCACTTCCAAGTACCAACAAAGAAAGCAGGCGCAATAGACACTGGCCTTGAGACCGAGTCAAGTCCCACATCACTCTAGGTCTCTTTGTCTCTCTCTTCAATTTCTCATCCTTTTCCTAAAGGCCCTTCCTTCATGTTCCCTGGACCAGTATCTCTACCCCTTTATTCCCACAGAAAGTCAGGAGGTTCTGCGCCCTTGTTTATAGCCTAGAGTTCAGCCAGATACTCCTGAGCAGTTGCTGATGCAGCAACGATGGACTTCTGGTTCCACTCATTCTCCCCCCAGGAGAGCTGCGGCTGAATGCTCCATTAGCCGAGAAGCAAGCGTGCCTCCCTCCGTGGTAAGCACTCATTTCATCCCCAGGGCCAACACAGTCTAGTCTCATAAGGAAATGCCATTTCTCCTACTAGCTTGTCCTTGACCCTGCCCCTTATAATACAATAACCCCAGCATTAATTCATCTAAGAAGCATCACTCATTCTTGAGCCTGGCTTACAGTACAAGAGTCATCACATTACTTGCTAAGTGCTCTTAGGATCTGGAATGACTCTAATCAGACTCATTCTGATTCATAGCATCCCCCTGATAAAAGGTTGAGAGAAGCCAGGTAGTTCATTCTGCCATAATAAGAATTATCATCGAAAATGGTCCATCCAGCTAGATCCTGTCTCTGACCTCTTTGGGGATATGGAGAATATGATGTTCTCATGATATCACCATCAGAATGGTGGGGGGATATGTCCAAACATTCCTTATTTCCCCAAATGACTTGAGCCTTTAGAGTTTACCAAGCATTTTCTTCTAATCCAACTCTCCTAGGAAGGTGATAATATTGTGATCCCCATTGTACAGTCAAGGCAACTGAAGTTTGGAAACCCATCCCAGGTCATGTAATTGGTAAGAGGTAGAATCAGGCCTGGAATACGGGCCCCCTGACCCCCCTGCTGTCTCCACTTTTCCTTGTCTCAACATCTTTATATTTTCACCTAGAAACCACCATTGGTGCCAAGCCTGGATGAGAGCTACTAAGCCACTTCCCTCTTCTTGAGAAAGAGCTAGTCGCTGGGTGTCCTGAAGATGCAGCAAGAGAAATGCCAGCATTTCTGATCATCTGAGGCCTGGAAAGAAAACATGTTACAAAGATAGCCCATTGCATCATCTAGAAGGAAGAGGAATAGGGAGGGAAGGCAGGGAAGGAAGGGAGGAAACTGAGGGAGGGGAGGAAGGGCAGGAGGAAAAGGAAGAGAGAGGAGGGAAGAGAAACTGGTAAATAACCCTCTAAGGATTTCTTGGCAATCACACACACTCACACATATAAGCCACACCCACCTTCATGTGTGCACATGACACGTACATTCTACATACACACAAACATGCACACACCATACCACATACATACACACACCATTCCATACATGCAAACATATACCACACACTAAGACACACAAACACACACCTACCACATGTCTCACACACCATGCACATCCATGCACATTACATCCCAGATGTAATGGGATGAGCACAGGCTTTGGAGTTGGGTGGACCTGGTTAGTTTCCCAATTGGAACATTACTGGCTGTGGGTCTATAAGTAAATCACCAGATCTTTCTAAGTCTAAATTTTTATATCTGTGAAAGGAGGGGATGAATGCCCATCCAAAGGCCTCAAAAAGCAAAAGCAAAATGATGAACCAGAGGTTGGAGTAGAGGGGGAATAGGGAAATATGAGTGGAGGGAAACAGAAAAGGGGCCCATGTTTGAGAACCACATGGGATCATGTTTGAGAACCACAGATAAAGATCTAAAAAGTCATGTTGAAGAAACCATTCTCTAGAACTCTCAAACCCCAGGAGAAAGTTCAAATTCTTTTCTCCTTACGATTTTGATACCAAGCCCAGCTCCCCCTCTTAGCCTTTCCATCCATCACTTCCCTAATGTGTCCTCCAGACTTGGCAAGATGACTCTCCCAGCTGCCTCGATTCAGCCATGTTTCCTCCTCTGCCCTCATCCCAGCTTCTGGGGCCAGAACCAATGACCAACACCAGGGATGGGCAGACCTGAGACTCAGACCTGGACCTTCTGGCCCCAGCTGGCCTTCTCTAAGGCACACAGTAGAGGCAGCAGCAGAGAGAAAGAAGGCTGGCACTTAGGAGGATCGATGGACACTCAGGAAGGGTCAAGCTGGAACTAAGATTTGGAAAGATCAAGGCTAGGCCCATTGCACTCACTTTACTGACCTTTGTGAAAGTCAAGGGCAAAAGTAAGAGTCATTTACAGAAGTCAATGAGCAGATAAGCTTAGTTGAATCCAGAGCCGGTGGTACTCAAGGACAAAGGCAGATGAAGGTAGTAGCTGAAGCTGGGAAGGCATCAAGGCCAGTGAGGGAAACTTAGCATTGAAGAGATGGACAGTCTGCAGCCACGGGAGCCCCATGGACATCAACTCAGTGGACTGAGTCAGCAGCTGAAGCTGGAGGTGTGAAGAGAGCATTTGGGTTGGAACAGAGCTCTTCAGAAACAATCAGGGGTGGTGGGCAGGGAATGAAGGAAACCGAGGCAGCTGCATCAAGCAGGCCCCATGAAGAACTCAGGTGTTAGTGGGCCCGGAGCAGCTCTTCTGTTCCCAGGGAGTGATGCACAGGGCGGCTTTGATCCCTGCAGCGCGGCGCATCATCACGGGGGCGGGCAGTTTTCTCTCCAGGGGGCCAGCTCCTCTCCTCTTTAGCTGCCTCATTAAGTTGGACCTTTCCCCACCCCCACTCTTCCTTGTGCAACATCCTGGATTTTCTTCTGCCCCCGACTTCCCCACAACACCCCACCCTCACGCTCCCTCTCTTACCCAGACACCCCACCTGCTAAGATCAACAGCCCAGACACTCTCCACCCTGAGTCAGCAAGCCGGGAGGCTGCCTCGTCTGTGCCTAGAAGGGCAGGGATGGACACCCTTTGAAGGCCTCTCCCTGGCTAGGTCCTAGGCCTGGCTGTGTGATGTGCAGGCCACGTCACCGCTCTGTGCTTTGTCCCTCCAGGGAAATGAGCATGGTTCTGCCAGGCCCTCTTTCTGCCACTCTTCTCTGCCTGCTCACGGTGTTAGTAGTGGGATTTCCTACATTCTAGACATTGAGCCAAGGAGCCCATGAGGCGATTGAAGTTCAGAGAAGTTAAAGGAGTAACCCAAGATTGCACAGTACCTGAGCCAGAATTTAGAAGTCTGTTCTGTTTGCCTCCTACTGGGTACACAGGGGCTTCACCAATCATGGGTTGGTTTGCTACAGATGAATATTCTTACCCTGAAGGACAGGGACAGCTCACTGAGGTTGAGTTGGCTCAAACAGATCTGGGCACCCAAGGCCTGGGGCCTTAGTAATGGTCTCCCCAGGATGGACGATCCCCCCCAAAGCTGGCTGGACCCACACCCAGAATCTCTGACGACCATTGTTCGTGCATCCTGTTCCCCCCTCCCCCTACTTGGAAAAGTACGAGTAATGCAGGTGCCCCACTAGCAACAATTGGGGAGGGGGTGCCTGCTGCACTGCTCTCTGGGAAATTCCAGCCCTGCAAACACAAGTTCCAGGTGCTTGTGCAGGACCTGCCTCTCCCCTGTGTGGACAAATGAGGGCAAATGAGCCCTACAGCCCAGAGCTTGCAATTTGGGAAAACCCAGCACAGGCCCTTGAGCTGACTCGAGGCCTAATTTGAGGGAAAGTTGCCTCCACCTGGTTTGGGCCCCAGCTCTCTCCTGTTAATTGAGATAATGACCCAACTCCCAGAGCTGCTCCCAGCTTGAAACGGGCTTTGAGAAGCTGGGATGAAAGGCACTGGGTTGAGTACAAAGCGCAGCGCCAGCCATCCCAGCAGTGGGAGGCTGGCCCTCGGCCTTCCCAGCCCCGGTGCTGAGTCACTTCCTCGCTCTGTAGTCCAGAGACACGGAAGCCTCCCTTCGGGACAGCTGGGAAAAGCGGGTTCCTGGGGAGCGGGCAGAACACAGGCCAACGCTCCCCAGCCCAGGGGGAGGGCGGTGCTGCTGGCCTTATGCTGCGGGGATGCCAGCACGCAGCACGACTCTCCTCTTCACATGTTTTGGGGAGCCAGATGGCGTATTTTTAGGCATCTCCTGCCTTGGTTTCCTTGGGCTGCTGTAACAGAGTAGGTGGCTTAAAACAATAGGGACCGATCGTCTTCCTTCCGAGGGTAGGAGTCAAGTCAAGGTGTGGGCAGGCCCAGGCTCCCTGGAGGCTCTAGGGAGAAGCGCCTTGCCTCTTCCCAGCTCCTGTGGCTTGCGCGCCATCCTTGGCGCTCCTTGGCTTGTGGCTGCATCACTCCAGTGTCTGCCTCCATCGTCTCACGGCCTTCTCCCCTATGTCTGTCTGTCTCTGTGTCCAGACCTCTCCTGAGGATACCAGTCCTACTGGGTGAGTGTCCTTCCAATCCAATTTGACCTCATCTCAACTAATCACTTCTATAAAGACTTTATTTCCAAATAGGGTCACATTTCACAGGTACGGGAGGTGAGGACTTGAACATGACTTTTTGGGGGGCACAATTCAACTCATAACATCCCCCCATTCAAAGCCTGTTGCATCATTCCTTAAACCAGCCAGACGCAGCTGAGCTGGAATCAAGCACTCAGCAGGTTCATCCTCTGGGAGCATCTTCCATCCCAGAAACCATGTGAAGGAGGGATGCTGACGGCACCAGTGCGTGTCTGTGAGGATTAAGTGAGTTAATATATGGAAGCCCTCATGCAGTGTCTGGCCCAGAGCACGTGCTCCGGTACTTGCTACTAGACTCCCAGTCCTTTCAAAGCCATGCTTATTCGAAAGCAATGGAACTCTCCAAAGCAAGGGTGGTTAAACCCCAGAACCGCCTGGTGGGGGAGGCCTGTCCCTCGACTCCACGAGGGCGCTTTCAAATAGAGCTGCTGCTCGTTGTGTGAGGTGGCTTGGGTGGAGGCTGGTCCACAGACCTGGGTGCGCAGAGTTGACCTCTCGGATTCCCTTCGAGTTGGGGCAGATCTGAAGGCTGCTGGGAGGGCAGGGAGGGGAGTAGCAGTGTGAGAGGCTGGCCAGTTTGTTTTTCCTATTTGTCTGGGCACAGGGCTCAGCTCCTCCTGGCACTGGTCCTTCCTGGGGCTCCAGCTCCAGCTTGTTAGTTTTAACTGGAACAATTTCCTTTGAACTCAGTTTGAATTAGCATCACCATGGCGATGGATCAGGGTTTTCACAAGTCGACCTGGTCTTCACCCCTTAAGCAATTAGTTTGGAGGAGAAAAGGAGAAGGAGGAGGAAGAAGAGGTGAAAAGATAAAAGAGTGGGGGGCAGGGGGGAGGAAGGAAAGGGGATAGAAGGAGTAGGGGAAAGGACAGTTTGGGGAGAAGAGGAGACAGCGGGAGATGAGGAGGGGGCCCTGGAGAAGGATGGGAGGAGGCAGGAGGCCTGGAGGGAGAAGGAAGAAGGTGAGGAAGGAGGGGCCATTCTGACCTGCCAGGTTAAGCAGAGGTACCCAAGGGGATAGCTCACAGCCAGTGGCCTTGACCTTCCCTACCTTCCCACGGCCCCACCTGCTGGAGAAGCTCGAGAAGGAGCCCCTCAACCTGCAGCCTGGAGGGGGCCTGGCACGTTGCCCTTTCTCAGGGCCTCCGAGTGGTCACCCTCAGGCAGCAAGCCCACCCTCAGCCCCTGCCTCGTGCAAGGACTGGGGGACTCGGAGGCTGAGCACTGAGGAGGGGTGGCGGCTCCCCTACTAGCGTTCCCCGTGGCGTTGGGCAAGCTGCCAGCCTCTCAGGAAAATGGTGGCCACTGGCCTTTCCGTCTCAGGGTGGTGCTGAAGCCAGACTCCTCTAGGTTCTCTGCTATTACATAAAAGAATTTAAGAACATGCCGGCTTAGGCCAGGAGCTTATTAAGGAAATGGGAGAAGAGAATAGAAACCGGAAGAAATAACAGATTAGGGATCCACTAGGTGAGAGCTGCTCAGGCAGAGAGTGAGAGATTCGGCTTGTGTGGTTCCGTTTTAAGCCACTACTTAGTCCTCCTCTTGCTAATGTTTGGGGAGGGGTCCCAGCTGTTTTCAGTTCTGACTGATTACCCCACCCGTCAGTTTCCGGGGGGCCCAATGATGAGGCCTCTGAAGGATCTCTGGGGCTTTCCCTTGACCCCCGACAAACTCTTGTTCCAAATGGAGTTCTTGTGGCCGGATCCTTCCAGCAGCCTTCTGGGGGGGTCTTTTCCTCAGGGGGTCTCTAAGCGGCCTCCATGGCCATGTGTTTCGCAGCCATGCTTTCCTGCCAGGTTTTAGACTCGTCTTCCCATTCCCTAAACTAACCTGCCTCAGTGCCAGGGAGGGTGAAGTGAAGTAGGGTGTCCTGCGCTCTCTAAGAGCCCTGGCGCCGGGCCCTTGGGATGTAGGGCAAATGCGTGCTTGCTTGTCGGCTCTCGCTGGACTGGGAGCTTCAGGAAGGCAGAGAGTATGTGTTAGACGTCATTGAATCCCCAAACACTAGCACAGTGCCTGGCACATGTTTGGAGGGCAATAAGTATGTTTCAAATCAACAAACAAATGAACTATTATCTCCCAAAAGTGGATTGTGAGAGAGGTGAAAGGGGAATAGCTAGCCAGAATCCTCCAGAATTTGATGGAGCTGAGGATCCCTCTTTTTCAAGACTCAGTCCCCACCTCCTCCAAGGAGCCCTCCCAGGCTTGCCACTCCTCCCCCTCTGGCTCCTTGCCCCTGGGGCCCCTCAGTGCTCCCGTGGGCCCCTGCCATCACCTCCATCATCATGTACTGTAGTCATTGGATCACTTGTCCATCTCCCCAACTAGGTCAAGTTCCAGGAGGACAGAAACGATGTTTCATTCCCCAGCTCCTAGTTTACCCCAGGCACCAAGGTTGGTGGAATGCACGAACTGTTTGTAGAGTGCATAAACCTGAGCGCCTGGACACTCACTCAGCTCTGCCCGGCGCAGGGCCGGGTGTTGGGCTGGCGGAGGCCAGTAAAGTCCTCCTCCTCTGGGGAAATAAAGTGTAAATAGACGACTCACAATCCAGCATGCCAGATGGAGAAACAGAGGCTGGGGCTTTGGAGAGCCATCATTCCTGTCTGCTCTACGAAGAGCGAAGAAGGAGAGGTGCTTCCTAGGCCGGCCTCCAGAACTCTGGCTCTTCTTGAAGGTACCGGCTGTTTGAAGAAAGAGAAGAATCAGCCTCTGTTTATTCTCAGAGGGGGTCAGATGGTGGGGGAAAGGCTCCAGGCAGGAGGGAGATGGTGTGTGCCATCTGAGGTTATGGGATGACCAGAACCGACCCCGAAGCAAGGGCCCACCCAGGCTCGGGGTTGACTGCTAGAATGCAGCTATTGTCTTAGGACCAAGTCTCGTCTTGGCATGCTCACCTGTTGCATGCTTTTGTGGCTTCTTTTGTCTTCCCTCAGTTCTAGGCCGTGAGCATCCAGCTGAAGGGCAGGAGCTAGCTCTGGAGTCAGGTAACCATGGGTCCTAGCACCAGCTCCACCACATCTTAGCGGGATGACGTGCTAGGTATTGCAAGCTGTGCAAGACCTTCAGTTCCTCGTCTGGGTCGTGGGGATAACAACAGACCCTGCTTCGTTTGGATGTTGCGAGGATTAAATGAGGTAACGCTCATGGAGCTTTCTGTCAGTGTCAGCTCTTATCTCCTTGGCCCCCTATAAGTCTTGTTTTTCTCACATATAAAATGGAAGTAAAATCCTTTCTTGGAAACTCCAAAGCCATTTCCCTCTGCCTCCAAAGAGATGAGCAAGCTTAGTCTTCAGAAGTTCTCTATCTGTGTGCCATCACTCCATCTAGCCCAGGGGTTCTTAGCCTTTTTTGTTCCACGGACCCCTTTGCCAGCCAGGTGAAAGCCACGGACCCCTTACTAAGTCCACACTGTACTGTGGATTATTTAATAAATATGTCACACCCGCACCAACACGTCCCCACGAGAATAAAGGTTTTTTGAATTTTGAATTCAATCTCATGGCCCCCCTGAAATCTTTCCACAGACCCCGCCCTGGTTAGGAACCCCTGGTCTAGCCTACGGATCCCCCTTCTTTTCCCGATCTCTTCCCATTTCTCGCCCTTTGACCCCTTCCATTCTCCATTTGCTTTTAGAAAGTGTTCTTGCAGCCCTCACCACATGCCTCCCTTCTCTTTTCCCAAGTCCTGGCTTTGGCCTCTCCATCTCCCCTTCCCTCCCTTTTCTTCTCTGCTGCTCATTATATTAAAAAAAAAAAAAAGAAATCTTTCTAAATATGCCAAAATATGCACTCATCCCCCAAGGACCCCAGCCTAGCACAAAGGGCTGGTTCTTTCTGGCCGCCTCCTCGCCCACTGCCTTTGAATCCGTGGCCTCATTCGCATGACTGGAAGAGCTGACTGGGGGTTTCCCATGAGGCCGGGTGGGGAGGAAGGCTGGGTGGGTGTGGGTTGGATGAAGAAGGGTGGGGACAAGCAGTTTAGAATCTTCCCAAGGCTTGGTTTATCCTCAGGGGTAAAAACAAACTGTTTACTTGATATCACAAATAAGTCCTTGGAACCTAGAGAATTCTGTCAGATTTGCCCGACACTGTAGCGGACAGATTCAGGTTAAAAAATCAGCAAGATCGTTCAGACCAGAAGGAGGGCCGCCATGTGGAATGTTTCATCTCAAGGACACAAAGCCTTGGCCTTCTTCCTGGGATGGGTTGGGAGCCCTTTGGTGTGGGGCCAGAGGAGGGGCTCCATGCCCCTGGGAGACTCTCCGGTTGTGAGCACTCCTGGAATTCTCCCGTGCTCTCCGTGCTCTGTGCCCTCCTCCTCCACCCCTGTGACCCCGTCCTCTGCTCTGGGGCCATGTCCCTGGTCCACAGGAGCACTGACCTGGGGTAGGTGCACCTCTCCTCCCGGTGGAAACCAGCTGACCTTGCTCCAGCCGAGTGCAGAAGAAATCAGCTCTGACGCATCCCAGGGCTGGGGGAAGGGGCCCAGCAGAGGCCTTCCAATCCCAGGTGGAAGCCAGTCTCTCCTAGCCTCGGAACAGCTTTGTTCCTCTCCCCGTGAACTGCCCAGGCTGGGGAGAAATGGTGGCAGAAGGCCTTTCCCCTGCCCAACATTTTCCACGTACCCCTGGATTTCTGAATCCCTCAACCTCTTCCCTGCGTTTTCCTTCCCCAGCCTCCCCTCCCTTCCTCACCCCCACCCCCCAGCAGCTGGGCTGCTGGAAGTCCCTGGTGTTTCTGAGTTAATCAAAAACTCC
>JAQZBX010077416.1:0-14277 GCA_029593785.1 Cabassous unicinctus | reverse complement strand
TAAACCATTGACAATGTTTAGTAGCTATGTCTCACTATCTGTATAACAGTTATAACAATGCCACCATCCACAGAAAAAAAAGGGTTTTAATATGTGGTAGAGAAGGGGGAGGACGGTTAGGTATATGGGATTCTCTAGTTTTCCGTGTGTGATTTTGCTGTGACCTAAAACTTCTTTGAAAACTACATGAAAATTTGTGAGACACTGGTGAATAAGAGGGGGAAGGAGTCACGGTACACACTGGACATCCAATAATGCAGTGATAAAAGGAGAAAAAAATAATTTTAAAAAATTCTTTTGATTTTTCCCATTTTCTTTATTTGAATGTCCCAATCCGTAAATTATATTTTATTTTTATTTCTTGTTTTCTGAGTTTCCTTGTATTTTATCCCATGCATTTATGTTTATCATTATTATTTCATTTTCCTGTTAATTGTATTTGGTTATTATAAGTGCTTCATCTTCAAGGAACCTTCAGATCACAGTAGGGCTACAATGGGGACTGCAGAGGTTCATTGGTGGGGGGTGTCAGAACCAGTACAGCTGCGGCATCTGTGTCCAAACCAAACCGGGAGCCTTGTGGGGCAGCGTGTCCAGGCGGGGCGAGGCTGGAGCGGGCGGCTGTGGCCCGTGGTCTGCAGGGCCTGGGCATTTGTCATGGCGGCAGCACTGCAAGGCTCCCATGGGCACTGCTTACTGCTATGGACCGGTCACCGGCATGTTTCCAGCAGAAAACAAAATGTGGAAAGTCTAGAATAAAATTGGTAACCCCCCCCCAAAAAAAACAAATAAATAAATAAATAAAACTAATAGATAAACAAAAAAAGTTGTTCAAACCATCCAGAAAATCACCTATGTATGTCAGTGTCAACCAAAGAATTGAGAGGTGAATAATTTCTTCTTTCTTCTTCCGTTTTTTCTTTATTTATTGTAATTATTTTAGAGCTACAGAAAAGGTTTCATAATGATTGGAGAGAAGAATGCACACCACTGTGAATATACCAAGAACCAGGGAATGTACACATTGGATAAAAAAGATATTGGCTTTATATGTCTCTATAAAACAGATTTGTTTTAAAAATCGTGGGGATGTTAGGAATTGAACAGCAAAGTTGAGCCATGCATAAGAGTTATTAGTCGTGTTTCAGAAATGCTCTGGCCAATTTTTGAAAATGAAACAAAATTCAAGTTTCTGCTGAAGATGCGACCACTTTAGGCGGTTATGACCCTTTATTTTCTAAGGTTGTGATTTCTGCTCTAGACATCAAGATTATATATGTTCATGCATTATTCATAGGAATCGCTAAAAATATACATAAAGGGAAAGAGGGTGGTAAGACACAAATATGAAGCTTTGGAATTACCTATTTCTCTAAACTGGTCTTCTTTTTTGTTTCATCATTTTTGGAGTCTATAATCACCTAGGCATAGAAAATGGAAGGTGGTACACTCTGACTGATGGATTAGGTCTTTGATATTAACGAGACATTCCTGTCCCCCTCTGATGTCTTAAAATCATTTGAGTCACTCTTTATCACTTTGTGTAACCTAAAATTCCTTTATTCTTTACTTGGTGTTGGCAAGTTCCTTCATAATAAATAGGAGAAATTTGGAGCCTGGGACATATATGTACTGTGAATTCCTGGATTTTCATTTGTGTATATGTGGATTCTATTTTTTTGTCAGAATGAGTTTGAATTTATTTCCAATACATTCTAAAAAATTACAATTTATCATAAGAGCAGGTAGTAATATATGGATACCTGCATCAAAATCCCTGCACACGAGAACAGACCAATTATGTCCAGAACATCAGGAATGGTTTCCTTGAAACAAAATGTGGAGTCTTCTAAACATTCAGTAAACAATTGTGAAATCTTGGAAAAAGACCTCCTCAGAATTTTCGAGTTACCTACACTCGTTTTTAAAATTAACATTTTCTTTTAATCTAATATTCATTCAAGTTCATAATTTTAAAATAAAGACATTTTCAACAACTTTAAAAAGCCATTAATTGTTCACGTTGTCCACATGATGTAGTATGGGATCACATATCAATAAAACTGATAGATAAAGAAAAAAATTTTTCAAGGAAAGCCAGTAAAACACATATATCTGTCAGAGTCATCAAATTGATTGAGAGGGGAATAATTTTTTCTTTATTTTACTGGTGTTTCTTTTTTTATTATAATAATTATAGAGCTATTGAAAATGTTTAATAGTGATTGAAGAAATGAATGCACACCACTGTGAGTATTCCAATGCCCAGGGAATATCCACATTGGTTACAAAAGAAATTGGTTTAATATGTCTTAATAAACAGATTTGCTTTAAAAATCGTGGGGATGTCAGGAATTGTACACCCAAGAGGAGCCATGGATAAGAGTTATTTATCATTTTTCAGAAATGATTGTCCAATTTTTAAAAATGAATCAGAATTCAAGTTTCTCCTGGGGAAGCGTGTATGGGACCACTAAGGTGTTATGCCCCTTTGTTTTCTAAGGTCTTATTGATGCTCTAGAATTCAAGTTTATGTATGTTCAAGTATGAATGATATGCATCACTAAAATATATATATTAAGAGAATGAGTGTGGTGATAGACAAATATGAAGCTTTGGAATTACATATTTCTCTAAAGTGGTACTCCTTATGCGTTTCTTCATTGTTGGAGTCTATAATCACGCGTGTATGGAATGGTGGGCAGTACACTCTGCTTGATCGATTAGGTCCTTTACTTTTATGAATGATTCTTCTCCCCCATGATATCTTGTAAACATTTTAGTCACTCTTTATCAGCTTTGGACCGCACAAGTCCATTTTCCTCTTCTGGATGTTGTCAAGGTCCTTCATAAGCCATAGGAGAAATTTCAATTCTGGGATACATTCGTACTCTGAGATCCTAGGTTTTCATTTGTGTATATGTGGTTCTGTTTCTTTATAAAAATGATTTTGATTTTACTTCTAATACTTTCTAAAAAAATACAATATATCATAATAACAGGTATTTATATATGGATACCTGCATTAAAAACTCTCTGCACTGGAGAACAGCTGAATGATGTCTAGAAAATCCGGAATAGTTTCCTTGGAACAAAATCCGGAGCCTTCTAGACATTCAGTAAACAATCATGAAATCATGTAAAAACATATCATTTAAGTACCAATTTACCTACACTCCCTTTTAGAATTAAATTTTTCTTTCCATCTAATATCCTTTTCAGTTCATAATTTTAAAATAAAGACCATTTCAACAGCTTTAAAAAGCCATTTATTGTTCACTTTGTCCACATGATTTAGTATGGGTTCACATAACAATAAAACTGATATATAAACAAAAAAAGTTGTAAAAGGACAGCCAGAAAAACACCTATGTATGTCAGTGTCAATAAATGGATTGAGAGGTGAAAATTTTCTTCTTTATTTTTCTGGTTTTTCCTTATTTTTATAATTATTATAGAGCTATTGTAAAGTTAAATAATGATTGAAGACATGAATGCACACCACTATGAATATATCAAGGACCAGGGAAAGCATATATGGGATAAAAGAGATATTGGTTTATTATGTCTCAATAAAGCAGATTTGTTTTAAAAATCGTGGGGATGTCAGGAACTGTACCCCCAAGTTTATCTATGGATAATAGTTATTAGTTGAGTTTCAGAAAAGATCTGGCCAATTTTTAAAAATGAATCACAATTCAAATTTTTGCTGGAGATGGGACCACTGTAAGTTGTTATGCCCCTTTAGTTTCTAAGTTCGTGATTTCTGCTCTATATTTCAAGCTTATGTATGTTCATATTAAAAGAAAGAGTGTGGTGACAGACAAGTGTGAACATTTGCAATTACCTATTTCTCAAAAGTGGTCTTCCTATTGTGATTCTTCAATGTTGGCGGCTATATTCACACATGCATAGAATGGAGGGCTTTACACTGTGCTTGATGTAATAGGTCCTTGAATTCTATGAAACATTCCTCTCTCCCATGATATCTTGTAAATATTTGAGTCGCTATTTCTCACCTTGTGGATACTACAAGTCCCTTTTTCTCGTTTGAGTGTTGCCAAGGTCCCTCAAACACCATAGGAGACATTTGGAGCCTGGGAGATATTTGTACTATGAGTTCCTGGATTATAATTTGTTTATAGGTGGATTCTATTTCATTGTAAGAATTAGTTTGAATTTATTTCCAATACATTCCTAAGAATTACAATATTTCATAAAAACGAGTATTTATATATGGATGCCTGCATCACAAACTTTTTGCCTTCAAGAACACCAATATGATGTCCAGATAATCAGGAATGTTTTGCCTGAAACAAAATCAGGAGCCATCTAAGATTCAGTAAACAATCATGAAATGATGTTAAAAAATCTCTGAATTATCGATTTATGTACATTCACTTTTTAAATTAACATTTTCTTTCAATCTAATAACTATTTCAGTTCATAATTTTAAAATAAAGACCTTTTCAACACCTTTAAGGAAACATTGATTGTTCACTTTATACATATGATGTAGTATGGGAACACATATCAAGAAAACTGATAGATATACAAAATAAGCTGTTCAAGGACAGCCAGAGAAACTCCTATATAAGTTAGTGTCAACAAATGATTTGAGAGGTGAATGTTTTTTTATTTATTCTTTGATTTTTCTTTATTTATTATAATTATTATTCAGATATTGGTAAGGTTTAATAATGATTGAAGACATGAATGCACACCACTGTGAATATACCAAGGACCAGGGAATGTACACATTGGATAAAAAAGATATTGGTTTAATACATCTCAATAAAACAGATTTGATTTAAAAATCCTTGGGATATCAGGAATTGTACACCCAAATGGAGACATGGATAATAGTTATTATTCATGTTTCAGAAACACTCTGGCCAATTTTTGAAAATGAATCACAAATCACCTTTCTACTGGAGATGAAACCACTCTAAAGTGTTATGCCCATCTATTTTCTAAAGTTGTGATTTCTACTGTAGACTTCAAATTTATGTGTGTTCATGTATGGCTGATATGTATCACTAAAACTATATAAGAGAAAGAGGGTGGTGAGAGCCAAATATGAATCTTTGGAATTACCTATTTCTCTAATTTGGTGATCCTTTTTTGTTTCTGCATTGTTGGAGGATTTAATCACCTGTGAATAGAATGGAGGGTGGCACACACGGCTTGATGGATGAAGTCCTTGACTTTTATGAATCATTCCTCTCCCCCATGATATCTTGTAAACATTTGAATCACTCATTGTAACCTTGTGAATGCTACAAGTCCCTTTATCTCTTCTAGGTGTTGGTAAGGTCCTTCTTAAGCCATAGGAGGAATTTGGAGGCTGGGAATTTTTTGTATTTTGAGGTCCTGGATTTATAGTTGGATTCTGATTCTTTGTAAGAATGAGTTTGATTTTATTTACAATATTTTCTGAAAAATTGCAATATGTCATAAGAGCAGGTATTTATATATGGATACCTGCATCACAATCTCTCTGTCCTTGAGAAAACCCCAATGATGTCTAGAAAATGAGGAATGGTTTCCTTGAAACAAAATCAGGAGCCTTCTAAACATTAAGTAAACAATGTTGAAATCATGGAAAATGATCCCCTCAGAATTATCGATTTACCTACACTCCATTTTAAAATTAATATTTTCTTTCAAACTAATTTACTTTTCAGTTCATAATTTGAAATCAATATCTTTTCAACAGCTTTAAAATAGACATTCATTGTTCACTTTCACCACATGAGGTAGTATGGCATCACATATCAATAAAGTTGATAGAAAAAAGAAAGAAGTTGTTCAAGGAGAGCCAGAAAAACACCTATGTATGTCAGTGTCAACAAATGGATTGAGAGGTAAATAATTTCTTATTTATTTTTCTGGTATTTCTCTTTTTTAAAGATTTATTTATTTATTTATTTATTTATTTATTTATCCACCCCCTTGCTGCCTGTGTTTTACTGTGTCCATTCACTGCGTGTTTCCTCCATGTCCACACATCTCCCCCCTGCTGTGAGGTCCCACCACATCAGCCCACCACACCGCACAGCCAGCCTGCTCTCAAAAGAAGGCCCCGGGAAGCGAACCCAGGGCCTCCCGCATGGCAAACGGGGGCTCCATCGATTGAGCCACACCCGCACCCTGCTGCGAGGTCCCGCTGCATCAGCCCACTGAGGTGCGCAGGCCAGCCGGCCTGCCCCCACAAGGAGGCCCTGGGAAGTGAACCCGGGGCCTCCCACACGGCAAACAGGAGCTCCATCCATTGAGCCACACCTGCTTCCCTGGTATTTCTTTATTTATTATACTTTTTATAGAGCTATAGGAAAAATTTAATAATGATTGAAGAGATGAATGCACACCACTGTGACTATTTCAAGGACCAGGGAATGTACACATTGGATATAAAAGATACTGGTTTAATATGTCTCAATAAAACTGATTTGTTTTAAAAATCGTGGGGATTTCATGAATTTACACCCAAATCCAGCCATGGAAAATAGTTATTTTTCGTGTTTCAAAGATACTTTGGCCAATTTTTGAAAATGAATCACAATTAAAATTTCTGCTGGAGATGGGACCCATCTAAGTTGTTATGCCCTTTATTTCCTCAGGTCATGATTTCTGCTCCACACTTCAAGTTTATGTATGTTCAAGTATGATTGATATGCATCACTAAAAATATACATTAAAAGAAAGAGGTTGGTGAGAGACAATATGAAGCTTTGTAATTACCTATTTCTGTAAGGTGGTCTTTCTTTTGTGTTTCTTCTTTTTTGGAGGCTATAATCACACATGCATAGAATGGAGTGCAGTAAACTCTGCTTGATGGATTTGTTTCTAAACTTTTATGAAACATTCCTGTCCCCCATGCTATCCTGTAAGCATTTTGATCACAAATTTTCACCTTGTGGTGCCTACATGCCCATTTTTCTCTTCTGGGTATTGGCAAGGGCCTTCATAAGCCATATGAAATATGAGGAGTCTGGAAGGTATTTGTTTTCTGAATTCCTGAGTTTTCATTTGTGTATATTTGGATTGTGTTTCTTTGTAAGAATGAGTTTGATTTTGCTTCCAATACTTTCTAAAAAATTACAGTATGTCATAATAGCAGGAATTTATATATTGATACCTGCATCACAACTCTCTGCACTCAAGAACAGCCCAATAATGTTCAGAAAATCAAGAATGGTTTCCTTGAAACAGTATCTGGGGCCTTCTAAACATTGAGTAAACAATCGTGAAATCGTGGAAAAAGATCTCCTCAGAATTATCGATTTACCTACACTACCTTTTAAATATAATATTTTCTTTCAATCTAAAAACCATTACATTTCATATATTTTAACAGCCTTAAAAAAAGCAATTCATTGTTAACTTTGTCCAAATGATGTAGAATGGGTTCACATATCAATAAAACAGATAGACAAAAAAATTTGTTCAAGTATGTCTAGAAAAACTCTTATGTATATCAGTGTCAAGAAGTGGATTGAAATGTGAATTTTTTTCTTTATTCCTCTGTTTTTTTATTTTATTATAATTATTATAGAGCTATTGAAAAGGATTAATAAAGATTGAAGAGATGAATGCACACCATGTGTATATACCAAGGACCAGGAAATATACACATTGGATAAAAAAGATATTGGTTAAGTATGTCTCAAAAAAACAGATTTGTTTTAAAAATCGTTGAGATGTCAGGAATTGTATACACAGTTGGAGCCATGGATGAGTTATTAGTTGTGTTTCAAAGATGCTCTTGCCAATTATTAATAATGAATCACAATTCAATTTTCTGGTGTAGAGGGTCCACTGTAAGATGTTATGCACCTTTATTTTCTAAGGTCGTGGTTTCTGCTTAGAGTTAAAGATTATGTATGTTCATACATGATTGATAAACATCACTAAAATATGTATTAAGTAAAAGGGAGTGGTGAGAGGCAATTATGAAGCTTTGGAATTACTTGTTTCTCTAAAGTGGTCTTCCTTTTGTGTTACATCATTGTTGGATTCTATAAACACACGTGAATAGAATGGAGGGTGGAACACTCTGCTTGATAATATTAGGTCCTTGATTTTTATGAACCATTAATTTCTCCCATGATATCATGCAAAAATTTGAGTCACTCTTTGTCACCTTGTGAATGCTCTAAGCCCCTTTTTCTCTTCTGGGGGTTGACCAGGTCCTTCATAAGCTATAGGAAATATTTGGAGGATGAGAGCATTTTTACTCTGAGTTCCTGGGTATTATTTGTGTATATGTGGATTCTGTTTCTTTGTAAAAATAAGGTTGATTTTATTTCCTATCCTTTCCAGAAAATTACAATATGTCACAAGGCTAGGTATTTATATATGGATGCCTGCATCACAATCTCTCTGCACTCGAGAACAGCCATGTGATGTCCAGAAAATCAGGAATGGTTTCCTTAAAACAAAATGCGGAGTCTTCTAAACATTCAGTAAACAAACATGAAATATGGGAAAAGACCTCCTCAGAATTAATGATTTAATTAAGCTCCCTTTTAAAATTAACATTTTCTTTCAATCTAATATACTTTTCAGTTCATATTTTGAAAATAAAGACATTTTCAACAGCTTTAAAAAAGCCATTCTTTGTTCACTTTGTCCACATGATTTAGTATGGGATCACATATCAATAAAACTGATAAATAAACAAAAAAAGTTTTTCAACGACAGCCAAAAAATCACTTATGTGTGCCAGTGTCAACAAATGGATTGAGAGGTGAATAATTTCTTATTTATACTTCTGATTTGTCTTTATTTATTATATTTATCATATAGCTATTGAAAAGGTATAATAATGACTGAAAAGATGAATGCACACCACTGTAAATATACCAAGGACCAGGGAATGGACCCATTAGATTAAAAGATATTGGTTTAATATATCTCAGTACAATATATTTGTTATAAAATCGTGGGGATGTCAGGAATTGTACAACCAAGTGGAGCCGTGGATAATAGTTATTAGTCATGTTTCAGATATTCACAGGCCAATGTTTAAAAATGAATGACATTTCAACTTTCTTCTGGAGATGTGTGTATGTGACAACTGTAAGGTGTTATGCGCCTTTATTTTCTAAGGTCGTGATTTCTGCTCTAGACTTCAAGTATGTATGTTAATGTGTAATTGATATACATCTCTAAAATATATATTAAGGAAAAGTAAATGGTGAGTGACAAATAAGAAGCTTTGTATTTATCTGTTTCTCTAAACTGGTCTTCCTTTTCTGTTTCTTCTTTTTGGGGGGCTATAATTACCAATGCATAGAATGGAGGGCGGTATACTCTGCTTGATAATTTAGGTGCTTGACTTTTATGAACCATTCCTGTTCCCCATGATATCTTGTAATCACTTGAGTCACTCGTTCGTACCTTGTGGTCCCTACAAATCCCTTTTTCACTTCAGGATATTGACAAAACACTTCATAAATCATGGGAGAAATTTGGAGTCTGGGAGCTATTTTTACTCTGAAGTCCTTGGTTTTCATTTTCGTATATGTGGATTCTGTTTCTTTGTTAGATTGAGTTTGACTTTATTTCCAATGCTTTCTAAAAAATTAACATATGTCTTAAGAGCAGGTATTTATATGTGGATAACCGCATCACAATCTCTCTGCACTCGAGAACTGCCCAATGATATTCAGAAAAACAGGAATGACTTCCTTGAAACAAAATCCAAAGCCTTCTAAACATTCAGTAAAAAATCTTGAAATCATGGAAAAAGACATCCTCAGAATTATCAATTTACCCTCATTCCCTTTTAAAATTATTTTTTTCTTTCAATGTAATATCTCTTTCAGTTCATAATTTCAAAATAAAGACCTTTTCAATAGCTTTATAAAAGCCATTCATTGTTCACTTTTACCACATTATTTAGTATGGGATCACATATCAATAAAACTGATACATAAACACAAAAAGTTCTTCAAGGACAGCCAGAAAATCACCTATGTATGTCAGTGTCAAAAAATGGATTGATAGCTTAAAATTTCTTCTTTATTATTCTGGTATTTCTTTTTATATTTTAATAATTATAGAGCTTTTGGAAATGTTCAATAATGATTGAAGAGATTAATGCACCACACTGTGAATATACCAAGGACCAGGGAATGTACACATTGATTGAAAAATATACTGTTTTAATATCTCAATAAAACAGTTTTGCTTAAAAATTCGTGTGGATGTCAGGAATTGCATACCCAATTGAGTCATGGATAATAATTTTTAGTCGTGTTTCAGAAATGCTCTGGCCGTTTTAAAAAATGAATCACAATTCAAGATTCAGCTGGGCATGGGACAATTGCAGGTGTTATGCCACTTTATTTTCTAATGTGATTTCTCCTCTAGACTTCAAGTTTATGTATGCTTATGTAGAATTGATATGCATCACTAAAAGTATATATTAATAGAAAGAGGGCATAGAGACAAGTATGAATCTTTGAAATTACCTATTTATTTAATGTAGTCTTCCTTTTATGTTTCTCAGTTTTGGAGGCTATAATCATGTGTGCTTAGGACGGAGGTTGGTAAACTCTGTTTGGTCGATTAGGTCCTTGACTTTTATGAACCCTTTCTATACCCCATGCTATCTTGTAAACATTTGTTTCACTCTTTGTAACATTGTGTTGTTTACAATTCCCTTTATCTCTTCTGGGTGTTGGCAAGGTCCCTCATAATCCATAATAGAAATATGGAGTTTGGGAGCTATATGTACTCTGATTACCCGGGTTTTGATTTGTGTATCTGTGGATTCTGCTTCTTTGTAAGAATGAATTTGATTTTATTTCCAATACTTTGTTAAAAATTACAATATGTCATAAGAGCAGGTATTTACATATGGATACCTGCATGACAATCTCTCTACACTTGAGAAAAAACCAATGATGTGCAGAAAATCAGGAATGGTTTCATTGAAACAAAATCCGGGCCTTCTAAACACTCAGTAAACAATCATGAATTCCTGGAAAAAGGTCTCCGCAAAATTGTGGATTTGCCTACAACCCCTTTTAAAATTAACATTTTCTTGCAATCTAATATACTTTTCAGTTCATAATTTTAAAAATAAAATCCTTTACAACAGTTTTTAAATAGCCATTCATTGATCACTTTGTCCAAATGATGTTGTATGGGATCACATGTCAATAAAATTGATTTAAAAAGTTGTTCAAGGACAGCCAGAAAAAAAACCTATGTATGTCAGTATCAACAAATGGATTGAGTGGGGTATCTATTTGTACTCATAGTTCCTGGTTTTTCATTTGTATATATGTGGATTCTGTTTCTTTGTAAGAATGAGTTTAATTTTATATCAAATATTTTCTAAAAAATTACAATATGTCATAATTGCAGGTATTTATATATGGATCCATGCATCACAATTTCCATGCTCATGAGAACTGTGCAATGATGTCCAGAATATAAGGAATGGTTTCCTTGGAACAAAGTCTGGAAACTTATAAACAATCAGGAAAGAATCATGAAATCATGGAAAAAGAACTCCTCATTATTAGAGATTTACATAGACTCCCTTTTAAAATTAACATTTTCTTTAATTCTAATAAGCATTTCCATTCATAATTTTAAAATAAATACATTTCAACTGCTTTTAAAAGCCATTCATTTCTTCACTTTGTCCACAGGACGGAGTAAGTGATCACATATCAATAAAACTGAGAGAAAAGCAAAAAAAAAAAAAATTCCTCAAGGACAGCCAGAAACACCTATGAATATCAGTGTCAACAAATGCATTGAGAGGTGAAAAATTCCTTATTTTTCTTCTGGTAATTCTTTATTAATTAAAATTAATATAGAGCTATTGAAAAGGTTTAATAATGATTGAAGAGATGAATGCACACCACTGTGAATACACCAAGGACCAGGGAATGTACACATTGGATAAAAAAAATATTGGATTAATATGTCTCAATAAAGCAGTTTTGTTTTAAATTCGTGGGGATGTCATGAAATGTACACCCAATTTGACCCATGGAAAATAGTTATTAGTCATGTATATGAAATGCTCTGGCCAATTTTTAAAAATGAATCACAATTCAAGTTTCTGCTGGAAATGGGACTTCTGTAAAGTGTTATGCTTCTTTATTTTCTAAGGTTGTTATTTCTGCTCTAGAATTCAAGTTTATGTATATTCCTGTATGTCTGATATTCATCACTAAAAATATATATTAAGAGAAAGTGGGTTGTGAGGGACAAACATAAAGCTTGGGAAATACCTCTTTCTCTAAAGTGGTCTTCCTTCTCTGTTTTTGCATTGTTGGATGCTATATACCAGGGAATGTACACATCGGAGAAAAAAGATATTGTTTTAATAAGTCTCAATAAATTAGATTTGTGTTTAAAAATCACGGGGATATCAGGAGTTGTACACCCAAGTTGGGCCATGTATGTTAGTGATTATTAGTGTTTCAGAAATGCTCTGGTCAATTTTTAAAAATGAATCACAATTCAAGGTTCTGCTCAAGATGTGTGTATAGGACCACTGTAAGGTGTTATGTCCCTAGATTTTTTAAAGTCATGATATCTGCTCTAGACTTCAAGTTTATGTATGCTCATGTATGATTGATATGCATGACTAAAAATACATATTAACTGAAAGACGGTGGAGAGAGAAATATGAAGATTTGGTATTACCTATTTCTCTAAGGTGTCTTTCTTTTTTGTTTCTTCATAGTTGGAGGCTATAGTCACACATGCATAGAATGGAGGGCGGTACACTGTGGAGGATGATTAGTTCCTTCACTTTTATGAACCATTCTTCTCCCGAATGATATCTTGTAAACTTTTGAGTCACTCTTTGTCACCTTGTGGGCCCTACAAGTCCCTTTTTCTTTTATGGGTGTTGGCAAGTCCTTCATAAGTCATAGGAGAAATTTGGAGGCTGATAACAGTAACTATTTGTAACTTTTAGTTCCTGGGTTTTCATTTGTGTATAAGTTTATTCTTTTTCTTTGTAAGAATGAGTTTGATTATATATCCAAAACTTTCTAAAAATTACAATATGTCATAAGAGGAGGTATTTATATAGAAATACTTGCATCCCAATCTCTCTACACTCGACAACAGCACAATTATGTCCAAAAAATAAAGATTGGTTTCCTTGAAACAAAATCTGAAGCCTTGTAAACATTCAGTAAACAATCATGCAATCATGGTAAATGATCTCAGAATTATCAACTTGCCCACACGCCCTTTTAAAATTAACATTTTCTTTTTTGTAATATCTTTTTGAGTTCATAATTTTAAAATAAAGGCCTTTTCAACAGCTTTTAAAAAGCCATTCATTGTTCACTTTGTCCTCATGATATAATATTGGATCACATATCAATAAAAGTGATAGATAAACAAAAAAATTGTTCAAGGAGAACCAAAAAAGAAGAACCTATGTTTATCAGTTTCAACAGTTGGTTTGAGAGGTGAATAATTTCCACTTTATTCTTCTGTTTTTTCTTTATTTATTATAATTATTATAGAAATATTGAAAAAGTTTAATAATGATTGAGGAGATGAATGCACACCACTGTGAATGCACCAAGGACCAGGGAATGTACACAATGGATAAAAAAGGTATTTTTTAAATATGTCTCAATAAAATAGGTTTGTTTTTAAAAATCATGGGGATATCAGGAAGTGTACACCTAAGTTGAGCCATGTATATTAGTGATTAGCTGTGTTTCAGAAATGCTCTGGCAAATTTTTAAAAAGAATCACAATTAAAGTCTCTGCTCAAGATGTGTGTATGGGACCAATGTAAGTTGTTATGTCCTTTGATTTTCTAAGGTCATGATATCTGCTCTAGACTCCAAGTTTATGCATTTTTATATAGGACTGATTTGCATCACTAAATATATATATATATATTAACAGAAATAGGGCAGAGAGAGAAGTATGAATCTTTGGAATTATGCATTTCTCTAAAGTGGCTTACTTTTTTCTTCTTCATTGTTGGAGGCTATAATCATGTGTGCATAGAGTACAGCGTGGAACACTCTGACTGATGGATCAAGTACTTGAATTTTATAAACCATTCCTCTCACCATGATATCTTGTAAAGATTTGAGTCATTCTTTGTCAACTTGTGGACACTACAGAAAACTTTTTCACTTCTGGGTGTTGGCAAGGAGCTTCATAAGACATAGGAGAAATTTGGAGACTGGGAGCTATTTGTTCGCTGAATTCCTGGGTTTTCATTTGTGTATATGGATTTTGTTTCTTTGTAAGAATGAGTTT
>JAQZBX010077415.1:0-14277 GCA_029593785.1 Cabassous unicinctus | reverse complement strand
CAGCCAAAGGGGTGCTGACGCAAAATACCAGAAATAAGTTGGTTTTTATAAAGTGTATTTATTTGGGGTAGAAGTTTACAGTTACCAGGCCATGAATCATAAATTTCTTCCTTCAACAAATTCTGTTGTCACTTGTTGGAGCTAGACAGCTGCCTACATTTGCCAGGGTTCAGGCTTCTTGGGTTCCTCTCTTCTCGGACCTCTATTTCTCTCTGGGCTTATCTTCTCTGTTTCCTCCACTATGTCAGCTATAAACTACGAGGCTCTCTAGGCTCTGCCTATCTCCTCAAGGACAACTGTGAACTGTCAGGCGAATGGCTCATTTCTATCCCATGGCCTTCTCTCCTTCCTCATGGCCAACCTCCTCTGTCTACTTACCTCTCCAGTTCCAGCATCAAAACTCCAACATCAGGTACTTTGCAATGCCTTTTAATTTGATTCAGACCCCTCCAAGGTGTGGGGCTCAATGCCCTACTGACTTGGCCCAGTAAATGCCCTAATCATACCTTAATCATGCCCAGATTAGCAGACCAGTTTACAAGTATGATCCAATATCTGTTTTTGAAATTCATAATTACATCAAACTGCCAAACTGCTACAGGCAGCCTACAAGCCTGGAACTCCAATGAAATAGTTCCACAGGAGAACCAGTCTGTCTGAAGAGGAGTTGGGAATTCTCTCACTGACTGCTGAAATCATTTCTCCTTTTAAGGCCTTCGACAGATTGAATGAGAAATCTCTCATTGCTGAAGGCAATAGCCTCAGCCAGTTGTAGATGTATCATCCATAGATGCTGTATTAGTCATCCAAAAAGGTGCTGATGCAAAATACCAGAAATCTCTTGGCTTTTATAAAGGGTCTTTATTTGGTGCAGAAGCCCAGAGTTGTGAGACCATAAAGCATAAGTTATTTCCCTCATCAAAGTCTATTGCCACATGTTGGAACAAGATGGCTGCTGATGTCTGTGAGGATTCAGGCTTCCTGGGTTCCTCTGTTCCCAGGGCTTGCTTGTCTCCAGGCTCAGCTCCTCTCCTATCTCCACAAGGTAGCTGTAGACTATGAGGCTCTCTAGGCTTTGCCTCTCTCCACAAGGCCAACTGTAGACTATCAGGTGAATGGCTGTCTCTCTTCTCAGGGCTTCTGCCATGTATAAGAGCCATCTCTATTCCTCTGTGTTCTTCTCCTGTGTGTTCACTTCCCAGGCTTCAGCTCAAAATTCAGCATCAAAACTCCAACTCTGCCCTTTGCCATGTCTTTTTTCTGTGAGTCCCCACCAAGAGGGGAACTCAATGCCCTACTGATGTGGCCCAATCAAAGCCCTAATCATAATTTAATCACACCCAGGGGAACTGACCAGTTCACAAACATAATCCAATATCTATTCTTGAAATTCATAAACAATGTCAAACTGCTGGATGCAATTGGCTCACTGATAATTTAAATCCACAAAATGTCTTCATAATATCAATTAGGCCACTACTTGCTTGACTGAAATCCTGGGCATTATTACCCAGCCATGTTAACACATGGGCCTAGCCATGAAAAACTGAATATAAAATTTTTGCTTGGCAATTACTTTCTTTCAGCTCTTTAAATATTTCATCATACTGCTTATTGCCTTTTTGCTTCCTTGCTTTCTGGTGTAAAACCAGCACTTAGTCTTATTGGGTTTCCCTTGTATTTGATATGTTGCTTTTGTTTTGCAGCTTTCAGAATTCTCTCCAGGTCTTTAGCATTCATCAGACATATTATAATGTACCTGGACATGGCTTTTTAAAATTTCATCCTCTTTGGGCTTCTTGAATGTGTATATTCGTGTCTCTGGTTAAATTTGAGAATTTTATGCCCCTTATTCTTTGAATATTCATTATGCCCCTTTCTCTCTTCTTCTGTAACTTCCATAATGTGTACTGGTCTGCTTGATGGTGTCTCTCAACTCTCTTAGTCTCTGTTCATTTCTCTTCATACCTTCCTGATCCTCTTCTGGAATCATTTCAATTGTATTATCTTCAGGTTTACTGAGTTTTTCTTCTGCCAGCTCCACTCTGCTGTTGAAACACTAATAAGGAATATTTTATTTCATTTATTATGGTCTTCAACTCTAGTATTTGTTTTGGTAATTTTAATAAGTTCTATTCCTTTATTGAGATCTCATTTTGTTCATTTATTGGTTTCCTGATATCTTTTAGTTTTTTCTCCATGTTATCCATTATCTCCATTGACAATATTGAAGATAATTTTATAAAAGCCTTTTTCTGGTATACACAAAGTCTGTAAATCTGTTCTTCATTGATGGTTTCTGGACTTTTATCTTTTTCCTTTGAATAGGCCATCATATCTTGTTTGTCTTGTAATCTATGGTTGCACATTGTACATTTTAAGGTTTTAATTCTGGAATTTAGTCCCTGAGGTGTTTGTTCCTTAAGTTTGTATCCAACTTGTGTTATGACAGATTTCTTTGAGTGCCAGGAGCTAACAAAAATGAACAAGTGCACACAAATAAAAGCATTTCACCATTTTTGCAAATTGACTATGCATTGGGTACTACTCTCCTTCAGAGTTCTACCTTCCCATCAAAAAGACCATCCCGAGGCAAAAGTGAAGTGAAGATTCTGCTCTATATTTTCTGAGACTGGACTTGTGTTCACTCATGGCCTTAATAATTCCCCCATTTACAGGAATCCATAGGTTCCTGCTATACCCTATGAAATAGCCTTTTCCCACTCCCTATTCACACTCTATTGTATGCCTTAAAACCCATGATCCATTTCCCAGGCAACTTTGACTTAACTGTTTCTTACAGTGTATTAACTGTCTGCAAATGCTTCTGCTTACAAAGCAAATTCTGGGAGGCCAAGCAGAGATGAGTTTCCTTGTTCAGTTTTTCACACTGCCACCTTACAGACAGGCACTGACATGAAGGTGCCCCAGTATGTGCATAGGGGTTACTCTGATCCCTCTGGAATACAAGGGATTCACAGTGGGAGTAGAGTCCAGCTCCCTACCACATAAGGGAAGGCAATGGGAAGGGACTAGCAAGGTGCCATGGGCTGCTAACTTGTTTAAACTGGTATTTTCTGGATTCAGCACACCCTCAGTTACTACAACCCTTTAACTCATTACCAAGGATTTGAGGAAGAGGACACTGGTGACTTTTGCTAATTGTTAAAAATTCTGTTAGGGAATGGCAGTCTGGAGCATCAGTCGACAATGTCTTTTGACTTCTTCACTCAATCCTCCTTCTGACAAGATTTTCTTTGAAAGTATTTGCCAAACAGCTTTTTTCAGTCTTTTTTAAACAAATTTCTTTAATGCTTTCAAATGACATTGCTTTCTTTTTTCCAGACCAAAATGCTTTTCTTAAATAATTTCTAAATTTGATAAAAGTTAATAAACTCATGTACTAGGAATTTTCATTCAAATGAGTAAAGAATAATAAAAGCTAACTCAGAAGCATCACTTACTTCATACTAGGATCTATTCTAAGCATTATATAAACACATATATAAGTCTTTTCAACAGTTCAATCAGGTAGGTAATTATTTTTTTCAAATGAGGAATCTGTGACACACAGAAGTTAAAGGCAAACTAGGATTAAAAGCAAACCTTTCTGACTTCAGAGTTCATGGATCTAATCACTACATTATGCTTCCTCTTTGACATCAAAATTAGCCATAAATTGGACTCTTGAGAAATAACACAAATAACCTTGACTGCTTGTTTCCTACATATTGAAGGCACAAATATTTGTCCAAAATTAGAGTATAAATATGTTATCCAGATATTGAGATCCAAAAGTTCTTTCATCTAGATGAAGTCACTGCCTACTCTTTGTCCAGATTTAAACTTATTATCAATCTTAAGTTTTATGTTCTGTCCAGGATGCTTCTAAAGCTTAGGTAACCACATGAAGCCTTGTCTCTTCCTCAAAAGTACTAACAACTCTTTCAAATTGGTTCATATATAATGGTGAGATGAAGGAATTTGAAAAGCAACTCCAAGTTGCCCTACAGCATGTTGGACCTGTTCCCTGTGATATCCATGGAAGTCTTGCATATTTGTTTCAGTTATATAGGTAGGGAGATCTTCTCTATGGCATTTATTCTAGACAAAGAATAAATAAATCATCATGAGTTAAAGAACCTCTAATCAGGACCCAACAGGTTTAAAGGGTCTGATAGGTAACTCTGTATAGAATTAGGCAAGATTCATCATGGAGTAGCCCTTAGAACATCTGACTTGGAGACTACTTGAGGAAAGGAACAACATTCTACAATAAGCAACAGAAAACCTTAAGAGATATTTCTGAGCCCTGGAAACACAAGAGAACTTTAGTCAGAAGCATCTCTTGCCTCACAATGTGAGCACCAAAGACAGAGCATCTTGGAGACACTGATGCACATACTCCTATCAGCTAGTGACCTTCTCAGGAGGTCAACTAAACATCCCTCAAAAGTAATGAGGAAAAGCTTATGCTGGAATCAACATACCTCCCTATATCCAGTGTTATCACTCTTGACCTTTCTTTAAGTAGAGAGGAGAAGGACAAGTGCTGAGTGAACATCCTACAAGTAGTAGCCAAGACAAGAAATCAAATCCCTCCACATCATCTGGTAATGTTGGGCCCTGAAAATATGGTTGCAATATGGGTGAAAGTGATGAAGAGCTTTCCATTTGAGACTGCCCAGAACAAAGATTAAAGATGTAGTGACCATATATTCTGTTTTGTGCCTGTGGCCCAGACATACATGCATCATACTCTTTCAGTATAAAATGTGATACAGTTTGTCTGATAAATCCAACTATCAGACTTCCTGCTCAGTCAAGATGGAGTAACTACATTCCTTGGTAGCCCTCCATCTTACAACAAATATCCATGGACATAATACAATAAATTTAAGAAGACTCTGAAGAGTGGAAGGTGAAAAAGCAAGTTGGTTAAAGACCTTAGGACTTGAGTAAAACTGTGGCAGTGATTTCCCTGTAACTCCTATATATTCCAAATAGGGTGCTAGAGAAGTCCACAACCCAGCACCAACTGTTGCAGAAAAAGAGCTTGCTCTTCCTTGTCAGCAGAAAAAGAGCTTGCTCTCCCTAGTCAAAGGACTAGGAAAAGACAGGCAACAACCTTTTTAATAATGTCCACTCACCCATGCAAGCACCAAAGGAAAAACTGCCCAAGGTATTAATGGAGCTGAATGGGCAGCTGAATCTCCACTCCAGCTGCCAGCAACAAGCCGCAGTAAGGGGTTGTAAATAGATTCTTTGCTTTTTCAGGGGAGAGTGAGCAGGGTACATCAGGCAGCTAAAACAACACCCTCGCTCAGCAATAGTGAGGTGGAATGACTCAGAGCAATTTGGTGATAGTCAACAATTGGCTTTCCACCCCCCACCCCCACTCCTTCTCTCCCTGGTATCAGTGAGGCCAAGCTGGGAGCTGAACATCTATTTCACTCATAAGCTACAAACTCTTGTGGAAATTTACAAGGTCAGGTGGAGCCTGTTGCTTCATTTATGCTGGGTGGTGTCTATTGGAGCCCAGTAGGGAGATAAACATCCACCACCATTGGGACCTGCATCGTGTACTTCAACAGGGTAACTGCCTGCAAAGAAAAAGATTAAATAGGATCCAGAGTCACATAACCCTAGTGTCTAAGGTACAATAAAAAAAACACTGTTCATGACAAGAATCAGGAAAATTTCAACTGGAATGAGAAAAAACAATCAACAGAGGCCCAACAATGAGATGGTACAGATGTGATAATCTCACAAAGATTCTAAGAGAAAGAGGGAGGGAGAAAGAATATAAAAAAGGAAGGGAAGGAAAGGAAGGTAAGATAGGAAAGGAAGGAAAGGAATGGATGAAGGAGGAAGGAGAGAAAGAGGGAGGAGGGGAGGAAAGGAAAAAGGAAAGAAGGAAGGAAAGAAAGAATATTGTAAGATATACAAGTTGAACAACTTACCCTCCACTCTACATTCTAAGGCCCTCCATTTCACTCAGAGGAGAACCTACGGCCTAAGTGAGCTGCCTCTTCCCACCTTGCCTCAGTCTAAGCTTCCCCCATCCCTAATCTCAACCTCATTGCTAACTAACCACACAATTGCTCCCCAGCCCCACTAGTGCTCTGGTTACTCCTTGAACATACCAGGAACTCACCCCAACATCGAAGTTGTTGATGGAATTTTCTTCCATGATATCTGCATGCTTCACTTATTCTTCCTTCAACTATTGCTCAAGAGACCCTTCTTGGTGATGGCCTCCATGACAGCCTTTATAAATTTATTCTCCTCCCCATCACTACCCAAAACCACTACCTTGATCTCACTTTATTTCCATAGCACTTTCACCTTTACATGTTTTAAATGATCTACTTATATATTATGTATATCCTACCCACCCCCACCTAGAATATAAGCTCCTTCAGGGCTGGGATAATTTCCTGTTTTGTCATTGCTCTATTGCCAGCAAGAAGAATTATGCCTAGCACAAAAGAGTTCATACACAAATACCTGTTGAATAAATGAATGACTGACTATTCTTAGCAATATCCCTACCATAACTAGGGGAGATCTGTCTTAAGGTGTTTCCCCAGGAAGATCGATGGCACTACACCAAGGTGCAATTAATTATATATTGAGTACTTATGAGGTCATGCACTCTGGTAAGTACATGAATTTTTCCTTTAGTGGTCTCCATAACCCTATCAGAAGTCATCTTACCCTATTTTACAAATAGGAGGGAATGCTGAGATTTAGAGTGTTCAGAGGAAGTGCCAGTGGTCACACAGAGAGCAAGAGGAAGAGCCCAGACTAGAGCAGGACTGAAATCAGGAATATCTATCTCCAAACCCAAAGCTCTCATACTCCAAATTATACTACTTACATACTCTATAAATTTGGCTCTGCCAAAGACCACAAAAAATGCTGTGCATTTGGGCAGCAATCTAATTGTCTGTCTAGACTAAGAAGGATTTTTAGAGTTTCCAACAGAACTAGAGAACAAACTGACTACATTACATTTATCCTAGTATATCAACAACAATTTAACAATAAAGAGGATGAAGCAGATGATGATAGTGAGAGGGAAAATTCTATTATTTATTGAAGGATTAACATGTGATATGCAAAGCTGCCTTGTTTCAGACCAACTTCTATAAATATTATTTTTTGATTTTGATAAGTATTGGTCATGAGAGGATTTGGGGGTTTTCTTTCATGACTATGCAAATGTCAAATACCATATTACAAACTATGGGCAGGTCACACCCCTTGATTATGAGTTGATTTCAGGCAGGGTTTGTAGGAAGAACTAAAATGTGCATGAACAGAATTTCATTGCCTCCAGGTGGAGATGACCAGGAAAGTAGCTGGAGGCAGTGCCTTAACTACTCCAGGGAACAATTCCATGTCCATTTCAACCACAGACAAATGGACATCTATAGTCCATGTGGAAGGCATTAAAAATAAAGTACCATGCTAATTCTCACCAGGCAGGTTCTTTAAATGTATTTTATCCAGTTCTATGTGTACCATTAATGTAAAATAATAATGATGATGATTATTTTTAAAAATTTTGGTGGAGAGTCAGAAATGACTTTAAACCTTTTAACTTTCAAGTGCTAAAATTAATTGAACTGACTTACAGAGTGGTTAGCAAGAGGCCTTTGAAATGACTTTTCAGCTTTTGAAGAGACAATCTTAGGTTATCCTCTATGACTACAGCTGTCTTTTCAGACAACTCCTAGTTACTGGTAATAAAACCATATTATAACTATATGGGATCACTCTTTACATTTCATTTTCAACAGCTAAATACACATGCCATCTCAACTGAGAAAAATGTTAGGACTAAAATGTGATAAGAAAGGGCCCAAAGGAATAAAGTACTGTTAGGCATTCCCTGTTTAAATTGTCCATGTGCTTGACACTGTGATAAGCACCAGGAACACAGAAAGGAAAAAAAGACCCTATTCCTACCCTGAGGAAATTTGAAATCCTCATGGAGAAAACAGACTTAGAAATCCATTATTACATTATAAACCACTAAGTTCCACACAGAGAGAGGAGCAAAGAAGAGCACAGAGGTAGAAACCAATTATCCTGGACAGTCAGGAAGAGGTAACATTTGATCCAATGTAAAAAAATAAGAGGGATTCTCAGGATGAGAAAGATGTTAAAAGAACAACAGAAATATTAATGAAGCAGTAATTGAGACTCATAGCCTACACAAATCTGATTACATTCTTGTGGAAAGAAACTCTTTGCCAGGAAATGGAAGAAATAAAATAAATATGCAACATCATGACTTACATCCACACACTGTTTCTCAAAATTAAAATGTCTGAACACTGGGTATGGTGTGATGATAACCTAAAGAGGTTAGTGGAAAGATTTTGAAAATAGAACATGAAACATAAGCCCTTGTATAAGAAAGAGGAGAACTGATCATTGAGAATTCAAATTGGTTTGCCATAATAAATCATCTCAGACAAATTTAGAAACTTCTTATTTGGAGTCTTTACCTAACTGTGTATTGGTAAATACCCTACCCAAATTTATCACATTTATCAAACAAATAGACAGTATTTTGTCATGAATCACTACTTATATATCTATGATATCAGGCTTTTCTTACTAAACCCATGGCATCATCAAGGGCAGCTTTTTGTTTTGTTTTGTTTAAAACAACAATGATTTTATTATATTTCATGATTGTGTGGTTCAAGAATTTGGACATAAGTTGGCTAGGTTATTCTTTTGCTCTCTAGTATACATTGAAATGTGTACCACTGAGTGCTTTCCAGGTGGCCAATGGGCTGGCCTGAAGAGTCCAAAATGATTTTATTTCATATGCCTTGGTAAGGATGGCTGGAAGGCTCGACCTAGCTGGGACTGTCACCTGGACTGCCTATATATGACCTTTCCAGTTTGGCAGTGTCAGGGTAGTAGGAGTCCTTATATGGCAGCTTTAGAGGGAAGGTTTGAAAGTTCTCCTATAGAGGGTGTTGCAAAAGACAGGAAGTGGAAGCTGCCATTCTTTCAAGCCCTGGGCTCAGAAACTGGCACAGTGTCAATTTGGTCATAGTTTATTGGTTGAAGCAGTCACAGAGGCCAGCCAGATTCAAGGGAACTAGTCATAAACAAGCTTGCTTCAGGGTCATGTGACCTGTGCATTCCCACAGGGCCCCAGGCTCCAAAGAGACTCACACTTGGTTTAATGTTCTGTTTTTGTTGATGGCAGCTTTTAACAGGATTTTTGGGGGGTTGCCCAAAGCCAGAGCCAAGGCCAGCTTCCTGGGCCCATGATCTGTGCAGATAAGCAGGGACCTATGCTTAGAAGGACTCTGTGCTTTTTTTTAATTCTTCCCTCTCATCATCCTGAAATTCTTAACCATTTTATCTTTGAACTTGTGTTCTATAAGATAAGTCCAAGAGGTCAGTGAAGCAGAGATAGAAGGAAGAGAATGACCTTCTAAAAAACCCAAACCAACCACCAACCCCTATCATATCCTTTCTTACTCTATTAGTCAACCACTTACAGTTAAAATGATGACAGAATGAAAGGGAAAGATAGGGCAGCTAATAGTTCCTTTCCTTCAGTCTTTCCTTATTCATCACTAAGCAAAAGATAGTGATGGTCAAATGTGCACATATCAAAAAGCAAAATAAAAAAAGTTATGTTAGTTTTGTGCAAGGTTTACACTATTCTGGTAGGAACAAAACACATGTGCAATAAATAAGAGCTACAAAATAGGAATTGTGTAATTTATTGATTCCACATATGAGATAAATGCTCATACTTGTATTTAAAAGTGACACTGCACAATATAATGAACAGCAAAATTCATTCAAATAATTTAAAATTTTAATTTTTCTTTGTTAAGATGGTATTAAGTAGTAAGCAGGGGAGCAGTTGTAGCTCAGATGGTTGAGCACATGCTTCTCATATTTGAGGTCCTGGGATCAATCTCTGATATCTCCTAATTTTTTTTGGGGGGGGGAAGCAGATGTGGTTCAAGTGGTTGGGTTCCTGTTTACCATATGGGAGGCCCCAGGTTTGATTCCCAGGGCCTTCTGGTGAAGGCAAGTAGGCCCATGCAGTGCAGTTAGCTGACAGACCACATGGCATGGTGAGCTAATGGCCTGTGTCGTGCAGTGAGCTTGTGCAGCAAGATGATGCAACAAAGGGAGACAAACAGACATAGAAAAATGCACAGCAAATGGACACAGTGAGCACAAGCAGCAAGGGGAGGACAAATAAATAAATAAAATAAATCTTTAAAAACACTTTTTAATTAGTAGGCAAAAAATACTATGAAAAGAAAATATTGTGGGAGAAAGAAAAAAGCTGTACATTTTAGTATCATTCATGGAACACTTTTTTTCCTGCTCTTAACACAAGAGTCTCACTTTTCATTTTGTCCTGGGTCCTGTAAATTACATAGCTGGCCTTGGAGTGGATTTGTGGTTTTCAATATATATAGAAATAAATACAAATGTAATTGTCTTTATGTATACACTTATACATGCATATATGGATATATACACACACAGTATAAATCTTCATTATTCCTTAGCTCTGTCCACTGAGAAGAACTGTAAGCATTGACTTCACAATAGCAGTGAGCTCCCTAGCACCCAGATCTTGGTTTCTTTTCTCTTCTTCTTCTTTTTAATTCTTTGTTTTTTAAATTATGTTTTTGATTTTTGTAAGACAACTAACAGGAAATAATGATGGACAACTTTCCCAAGGAACAAAGTCTACAACTGTAAGCAAGATAGTCTCATCCATCTGCCTCATGGGTTCTAAGACCCCTCTCAATTAGAGGCAGGGTGAGAATCACCATCCCAGAATCTTCAGTATTGGGGAATGAATGATGGCCTATAGTAGACTTCCTGTTATTCTACTATAGACTTACTGTTATTCTAGCAATGGAAGAACTTTTATCATTGATTTGGGGGCAGTAATCAATGGAGGTTCTGAGGAGAGGGAGATAGAAAAATAGGTGTAATATGGGTGCATTTTGGGGAAAGTGAATTGTCCTAAATGACATTGCAGTGACAGATACAGGTCATTGTATATCTTGTCATAACTTACAAAATTGTTCATGAAAGAGTTTACACTTTAGTGTAAACTAAAATCCATGGTTAGTGGCAATGCTCCAATGTGTGTTCATCAATTGTAACAAATGTACCACACTATTGAAAGATGTTGTTAATGTGGGAAAGTGTCAAAGGATTAGGGAGTAGGGCATATGAGAATCCCCTACAGTTTTAGGTAACATTTATATAATCTAAGTATCTTTAAAAACACTTTTTAAAAGTATATATATATATACTTATATATATATATATAAGAACTGCTGTCACCTAGGAATTGTTAGTAATAGAATGATAGAATAATGAAAAATATTACTCATTATTGGGATCTTATAGTATTATTAGCCAAATATAGACTATTCTATTTTTCAAAACACATATAGAATCTTTTGCTATAAATGTTATGATTTAAGCAATTGAAAAGTTGCAGTGGGGGGGGGACAAGTATCAGTCTTCCAACACATAAGTGTGTCAGAAATGTAGAGTCACTGGGAATCAGAGGCTATGAGTTGAATGGAAAGTCAGAAATGACACTCAGAAGTCCTTTAGAAAGTCCTCTGCATATGTTCCCTGAAGACCCAAGAACTGGAGTGGAGGGGCCAGGTCAAGTCATGTGAGCAGAGACACCTATGGGGCAAAGGGAGACCATGCCCATCCTCAGGCCAGCTGGGTGCTTTGCTGGACACACCAGGGATGCCCTGCCCTAGTATCAGGAATCACTCCATTCATAGAGACTAGTTCTAGTTGTCTCTGAACAAACTTTCCTTTTTCCTTCTCGATTGTGTTATTGCATAGCAGAGAGTCAAATCATCCAACACTTACTTATAAAATTCCCTACAATCCTGCATGAGGATATACTTAAGCTGGCAAAGTTTATTCATCATGGTGGAATTGCATGGTAGCTTCTGGTGTAGGAATCTGAGGTCTTTCATCCATAGACATCTGATCAATGAGCCCTGTCTCAGGGTGACCTGGCACCTCAGCTCTTGGTATATTTATGAGACCTGGAAGTCGAGAATTCAACTTCTGGCTATTGACAACCTACTTAATGAAAGGTCTACAAAAAACTTTGCTCTCTGCAATGTATCCTTATACTTTCTGTAGGATGTCTTTCTCAACTATCACATCAGTAATTTCCATCTGCCCCAGATGCCTTCCTTCTCCTTCTGCCTCCATTTCTCAGAGGGCCCCATGTATGGCTCCTTGAAAACACTTTGTGCATTTTGGTTGGAAGGATGAAAGATATTGCACACATCACACAGAGGGAGGTCCAACTTACACAGAGGCTCAGTCCACAGAATCCTGTTGGCATCCCTCTCTGTACATATCTGACATCCTTGTCTCCCAGCCACTTTGCCCCTGCCTGATTATTTGAGGGTTCCAACTCTGAGTCCAGGCTTTCCTTCTTGATTTTGACTTAATTCTTCCCTTTGTCACCCCAAAGACAGCCTGATCAAGAGGCAGAGGGAAACCGTAGGCAGGAAGGATGGAGACCCATTATAGGACCAGCTGCTAGAGAAACAGGGAGAAGAGACAGTGGAAAATATAGGAAGGGAATTGGTGCCCCAGGCACCACTGGAAAACCAGGGATATCCTCAGCCCTCCACCAGAGTCTTGGGAGGAGAGTTAGGGTTGGAAAACCTGGTTTGGAGGTAAGGCTCTGTAAGGAGGATGGGGCTGCTGTTCAAATTTTAGCCTGAGCAGCCACTTTCCCAGACTGGACCTTAGACCCAGCCCTCTCAAACCTGCCCTGCAGCAGTACTTCTTTTGTGTGTTCCCTGATATAATTTTTCCTGTTACATGTCCTTCCTTTCACTGTCCTTGGGGTCCTTGGAACACCCAGAAAAGTACTCATTCTTGTACTTAAGTGCCACCCTGGGAGCCATGAAAAGCATAGCCCTGGTTCCATGTTCTGCATGGGGCCTGGAAACTAAAGGTATTAGCTAACCAGTACTATCACATTCAGTGGGTGTGCTTTGAAACCGTTTGATATCTATTGAAGGTTGTAGTGCTGGTTCATGGCCCACATTTCCCCTGGAGGCTTGCACTTTGACACTGTCAGAGCTTCCTTTTTGAGTTTTCTCCTTGCTCTGATAGCTGGAAAATGTGTTTACTAAAAATTTCTTCATTTAATCAACTCTGAAATTTCTAATACACTAATTAAGCTAGTTTTCTATTAATCTAATTTTAGAAATTACCTCTTTGTTCTTCATTCTCTGAAGGATACTAACTAGACCTTGTTAGTTTTGTTTACAGGAATAAGATAATGTCTCAAAGCAAAACCAGACAGAATGATGTCAGGAGTACCTTATGACCCAGTAAATCTGTAAATTGTCTCAGACAAAAAGCTTGATATCCTTGAGCAGTTGGCACAATATCTAAACTATGGTTTATTACCCACTGAAACCAAGGACAAGTGGAACATGGTTGAGACAATATAGGACTGACAAATTCCATGTACCCTCCTCACAAGAAGCTGGTATCACATGTTTTATACTAGTGCTTCTCACTTATCCCTCTTCTCTTTTTTTGCCTATAAAAATTCTACCTCCCATTTTCCCTGTGAACTAATGTGGGGGAAGATTCTCCCAATTCTTTATTTGTGTGCTCACTATAAATCACCTTTTCACTGAGAGACATGTTTCTTCTTTGTGGTGCTGAGCAGGTGGGCCCTTCTATTGGAAATGAGCCATGCTTATGGTAACAATTTGGTGAGCCAACCAGGAGCCACACTGCTCTGTGATGCAGGCCCTGGAGCAATCCAATCCATGTGTTGTCAATCACAGGGCTTCCTTGGATCCCCCAGCTCTGTACCCAGCATCTGCCTGGGAATTTCCCTGGAAGAAAAAGACGAGGTTCTCAGTGAGTTTTCTGCTTTGGCAGACACTGGATGCTTTGTGTGAAGGTGATTCTGAAGCTCAGTTTTCCCTGTGCTAGGTAAGAGTGTAAAAATTCTTTCTTGTTCTGATTTTTGTTTACTTTCACTTTGTCAGTCTACTCATGCCTACAACCTCATAAATCAGATTTAGGGCTTGCCTGTTAATTTTGTATTTTGAAGTTGGGTGCTTGATGACTTTGAGGAGCTCCTGTTCTTCATGTTCCTTCTTTGTCATTTCTATTGGTGCTGCCTCACCATGGGAATACCTCAGAATGTGCCAGCTATATCTCCTCTGAGTT
>JAQZBX010077414.1:0-14275 GCA_029593785.1 Cabassous unicinctus | reverse complement strand
CAACTTCTGCATTACACACCAAAAATCAACAATGCCCTGTTATCAAGAATTGTTTTTAGTCATCCATTAGCTGATATTTCCTTTAGGTTCTTCACTTTTATTAAAGTGAAGAATTGGTCACCACCTGATCTGTAAAAGGATTTTCTTCCCTGTCATTAGAGTCCTTCACTTTCTCAATATCAACATTGGTATTTCAAATGGTTCCTTTCAATGGCACAATGTGCCATTGTAAGATCTTGTTGAAAGGGAAGTTTATCTTTCTTTAAAAAAGTAGAAGATGAGCAATTAAGAAAGGATTGGTAAGAAAGAATAAACAGCATGGCCTCAAACATATCAATATGAATGTAAGACTCTGGAAATTTATTCCTTTGAAGGTATCAATTTTCTATGCACCTGAAAAAGGCTTTGCATATCCCCAGGGAATTTAGAGATTCTGAGATCCAGAGAGCCAGAGAAAAATAATAAGAATAAGAAGAAAAATAATAAGAATAAGAGAAGAACGGATAAAGCAGATTTACAAACTCCAATGGTTGGAAGGAACCTTAGAGAAAAGTAGGGGGCTGTTTCAGAGGAAAGACAAAGAATCCTATAAAGGACAATCTGGAATAAAGGAAAGTTCAAGGTCCGTCTGGAACTCACGGTTTTCCAGAGACCGAGGCATCTGTGGGCAGGAGGAGCAGGAGGAGGAGAACAAGACTTGGATGAAGGAGTATGTTCTTCCCCATGCTGTAGGGAGAAGGGACCTGAAGAGACAGACTGTGTCGTACCCTACCCCCTGCACTCGCTCTGGTCCCAAACCCTCCCCGATCAACTGGGCTTTATGCTGAGCTTTGTGTAAACAGGAAGTTCCACCCACGCAGGGTCTGTAAACAAAGTTGAGGTCTCTAAACAGTCTCTGGAAAGGTTGTTGCTCTCAGTTACAGCCCAATTGCAGTCAAGGTTAATTCCTGGCTGGCTCAAAATCCACTTTCCCGTTAGTGCTCACTTTCTCTTGGTTTTACTGTAAAGCAGCTAATCAGGGCTTTTCGACTCCTTCCCTCCCCCATACTTTTCGTGACTCTTCTCAAATCTCTTGCATAAGTAGTTGGCAGGGGAGGCTGCAGATTAAGCACCACTGGGCAAGCTCAAAATAGCCGATTCACCGCAGGTCACTGTGCCTGCAAGTCGTCCATTAGATACGCTTACTTTAAATGTTGAAGGTACTTCAGAATTCAGTAGCCCTCTATAGAAGTATGACTCTGGATTGGAGTAACACCTTAAGCTAATAATAGGCTTTACTTTAGGGATACTACTGGATTGCAGATGAAGAGCCAGACCCTGGAAGTGTGGCCATAGACAAAAACTTCCTCTTTTAGGGAAGTGAAAGATGGAAGGAGAAGCAGCAGGACTTCAGAAGCAAGCTCTGTCCTACTGCGTCTGATGAAGTCCCCAATTGCCTTCACCATCTACTACTCTACAGACAAATTTCCTTACTGCCTTCTGAATATGCTGCTTCTCTCCAATTGTTGAGCCATGTAAACATTTCATCCATCATTCATTCATTTGATTGTGTTATGAGTAGGTATTCATTGAACCTACTAAAGGATAGTTGCCATTCAATGTCCTGGTGACAGAATGATCAAAGAAGTAGAAACAGAACTGCACTAAAAGGTCTTAGATTCTTGTGGGAGTAAAAACAGACAAATAGGGAATGGAGGTGGCTCAAGCCGTTGGGTGCCTCCCTCCCACATGGGAGGTTCTGGGTTCGGTTCCCCGTGCCTCCTAAAAGGAAGCCGAGCACCCAACGAACAGACACAGAACGGACAGCGAGCCCAAAACAACAGGGGTGGGGTGGGGTGGGGGGAGGGGGAAAACAGACAAACAAGTGATGAAAACAAAGGAGCCAAGTATTATTATGAGGGAAGTTCAGGCTACTCTGGGTGTACATAATAGGGGCACATAATCCAGACTTGTGGCCTTGGAAAGGAAATCTGGGGAAAGGGAAATCTAAATCAAGCTCTGAAACATAAGTAGTGATTAGCCAGAGGAAAGGAGATAAAAAGAGCTTTCTAAACAAAGGGAATGGCATATGCAAAACCCTGCAGGTAAGAACAATCATGACATATTCAGTGAACTGAAAGCATTGGGTACTGAGGAAATCCCTGTGCAGTTTGAAGAGGGATGGGGTTGGAGAGGGAAGCTGCTCCAATGAGACAGGACCCTGTCAGCAATATTAAGGACTTTGGGGAGTAATCAACGGAGTGACTTCCTCAGATTTGTTTCCTGGAAAGAACACTTTTATTGGACTGGAGGGAGGCAATCCAGGAGACAGGGAGATCAGTTGGGAGTTGCTTGCAATAATATAGGTGAGAGCTGATGTTATTTTGATGTATTCATAATGGGGTTGGAAAGAGGTTGACAGATTTAATTAATATTTAAGAGGTAAAAAAATCGTCCTTGGTGAATGTATGAATGTGAGGGATAAAGGAGAATATTCCTTCCAATTTTCATGGCTGGTTACTGAGAAAATTGTGTTGCCTTTATCTGGTTGAGCAAACAGAGGAAACAGGTTGGTGGGAACAGGAGGACAGAAGGGCTGAAGTTTGGAAAGACAAAGAGTATAGTTTTAGAAAGTGCTAGTAGGATATTCAAGTATTAAAAATTATATGGAGTTGACATGTGCACCTAGAGTTTAGAGCAATGCTGTCTAATAGAAATAGAAATATGTGTTTCACCTGTGTAATTTTAAATATTCTAGTAGCTACATTAAAGTAAAAAGAAGCAGATGAAATTAATTTTTATAATGTATTTTGCTTAACCTGATATATTCAAAATATTATTTCAACATTTAATCATATAAAATGTTAATGAGATATTTTACTTTCTTTTTTCCATACCAAGTCTTTGAAATCTGGTGTGGATTTTAGACTTACAACATAGCAATTTAGTCTAGCTGCATTTCAAGTGCTTAGCAGCCACATGTGCCTGGTGGCTACCATATTAGATAGAGTAAGCTTAGAGCACTGTTTTTCAAATTATGGGTCACGATCTATTTGTGAATTATGCTACGATTTTAGTTAGGTCTGGCCAGGGTTTCTTTTAAATCAAATATAATGAAATAGAAAATACAGTGTATCAAATATAATAAGTGAAAATATTGATTTGGGAAACATCTGTTTCCTATAAGTTGAGACTAAGACTAATGGTTGTCCTTCACTATCCGTTCTCCGATTCTACCATTGATAATATAACCCCAGAGTTTTAGGTGGGTGCAAGCTGCCTAGCTTAAGACTTTATTTCCTTGCCTCCTCCTTTGAATCTGGGTGTGACCGTATGACTAATTTCTGATGAGTTAGGGTGTGAGTGGAACTGATGCCTGAAACTTTTTGGTCATGGCTGAAAAAAAGAAAGGGCTATTTTTTGTGCTTCCTCATTTCTTCCTTATGTCTGGTTGGAACGTGGACATGATAACTGTAGTCAGATCTTCTATCGTAGATGGTAAGATGGAAGTCATGTGTGAAGGAAGGCAGAGCAACGAGCAAGACACAGCCTGGGTCCCTCAGTCAGCAAGAAGCCATTGCATCCTGGACTTTGATGTGAGACAGAAATGCTTCCACTAAGTGAAGCCACTGCAGTTTGAGATCTTGTTATAGTAGTCAAACCTGTATCCTAATGCCATTCTCTTCTTTATTGCTATCTTTATCTCAATCATCTCTGTCCATAACTATAAATGTTCTAGGTCACAATGTAAAATATATTTCTTATTGAAATTTATAGCTAGAGAACTCTGAATGCCACTGGTTTACTGGGATCTGCCTTACTTATACAGACTAGAGACTTACCAGCTTATTGGGAGAGGTGATGCCATGCAAAGGGATGATAACAGGTAGAATATATTGATGAAAAGGCAAAGTCCAGGACAGAGCTTGAGGAAAACCAGAGTCTAAGTGAAGGTCAGTGGCACCCAAATGGAACCAGAAGGGGAGCCAGAGAGGGAGAAGCACAGTCAGGAGAGTATGGTGTCTCTAAGCCCCCAAAAGTGACCTCTTTAAGAAGAGAATGTTCAAAGGCAGATATTTACTAAGGCAGGGTGATTTGGCTTTTTGCCAGGGCATCAATGTTTATAGCATGCAAAATTAAAAAAAAATCATTTCAGAGATTGCATGGTTTTATAATGTGTTGTTTCAAAATATAACAACTTAAATTGTTTTTAAGAAACGTGAAATGACTGAACACTTATTTGCAGAATTATTTAAAACAGAAGGGACTGATGTTAATAGAACTCTACTGTGCCTCAATTACAAGGATGACCTGCAAAGGACTATTATTACTAAATCCCTGGCTGTCCATGTCAGATGCCATTGTGAAATAAAATAATAGACTTCTTCTTTTTTTTTTCTGCTGGATTTGGGGACATTGGGATCCAGCTGTTACAGTGTTTGTGTGAGGAAGGAAACTGACTGTAGCTAGTTAAGGAGTGAGGGGAATGTGAGGAACTGGAGCCAGTTTCCCAGGTTTTCTGAACTGGAGGAGAGTGGGAGGACAGTATTTGGCAAAGAAAACAGGGTGAAGAGGAGATTTCTTTAAGAAAAGAGACTTGAATCAGGTTAAATGAAATGTTATTTCCATAAATGCTGAAGGAGAGGAGCACAGGAAAGGGGAGGGGTTGAACCTTACAGAAGGAGAAATGTAATCCAAAGAGAGAGAACCCTGAGAACATGGAGTGGATGCTTTAGCAATATGGATGGAGGAATTATCCTCAGGAGAAGTGACACACTTTCAGTATAATCAGAGATAAAGAGGAAAGTCTTATCTAAAATGTACCCTTCACCAAGGCAGAGCCTTCTTTTCATGGGGAGAGGGGAAATGATGATAGGGAAGGAAAATGACTGGATTAGTTGCCAGGATATCCGAGCACTTGTTCTGACAGTTGTTTGGGTCTGAAAAACTCAGTTCACTGCTCAGGGCCTCAGCTTCCTCACCAAGTAATGTGGGGCAAAGCAGCAAGCAAACAGCAGTCAAATGGGTTTATATCACATTTAGAAAATTTTAAATAAATTAATTTATAAATTAATATAGTAAATATAATAATAACACCTGTGTTATCAGCTTCACAGGGTAGTTTTACTCCAGATGCTATATGTAAGAGAGCTTTTAAAATTGTAAATCTTACTATGGAAATGTAAGTGAATATTTGCAAAAGAGATCGATTGCATATCTGCTCTGGGTTTTGGTAGAGGGACAACCTCCATCAGCATTTCCAGGAAATAAATAAGGTTACCTAAGAAACGAGTCCTTGACAGTAAAGTGAGCAACAGCTTTGACAAGTTCTATACAGCTTTGAAGTATTTGGCAAATGTTTACTGTTAGAAAGCTGAGGGGGAAGAGGGGAGAAAGAAAACAAAGCCAGGGAGCAAAGTACAGGAAAACACACGACATGAAGAACAAAGGAGTATTTGGGAATTGAGAAAAAAATGAGGGGACCGGGAGGGAGGTGAGCTTTAATAAAAACGGATAGAAAAATATATTTTCCCTTGTGCTTCTGTATTGCTTGCCAGCAAAGGAATATAGCTTCTCTAATGTAACGATTAGCATAGTTACTGATAAAAATGATAATGAAGGACATTTCATCTGGTTACATATTAACCACCTTCAAAATCGGAAAGCTCTGTTAATGAACTAACCATTTTCACCCTGTCATAGAGTGTACTCCCTTTATCTCTGCATGAAGTATCTTAGGCAAAACCTAGAATTAGGATACTGTGCATCTATAGAGATGTAGCTCTCAAAGAGCAGTGTTTCTCCTTTGTGCGCTCTCATTAACCTTTTTACTAGTTTCTAAGGAGAAAAATATCTGAATGTACAAACGTTAAAACATGACAAATTCTCAGATTGATGCTATTTAAACAATATGCCTGCCAAAGTTTGTTAAAATTATCAAGAAGTTGAGTAAGTATTTTATCTTTTAAATTAAAAACCACTTTCTTCTTTAGGTTTCTAAAGAGGACTGATATCCACAAATAGTCCATTTTACTAGACCATCCTTACAAATACATACTTTTGGGCATGTAGAAGTATTTTTGCATGATGAATCTGTACTGAGAATTTGATAGGTTAAAGAGTATATATATTTAAAAATATTATAGATGCTGGTCCATCTCTTTTCTAAGGATGACTCTGCCAATTTACCTTCTCACCAGCAATGCCTAAGAGTATGCGTTTTCCTACAACTCATTTTTTTTTCGTTTTGCCAATCTGATAGGGAGTGGGCCTGGCATATTTTCTCTTTTCACACTTATCATTACTAGTTATGCTCAACATTATCTTTACTTGTAGGAGCTCTGTCTGTTGCTTGTACTTTTAACTTTGTATAGGGGTTTTATTTCATCATTAGGAAGTCCTCTGGACCCCTGAGTTATAAAAATATTTGCTAGTAATTTCTCCCAAATTAAGTATTTGTATTTCACATCTTTCTCTCCAACTGGTGCAGTTTACTTTTGTATATGAAGCAAGGTAAGGCATATATTGCATGGCGAACTTTCGTTTGGACGAATGAAAATGTGTGCACATACACGCAGGGTTGTTTGAAGACTCTTAATCATACCAATCCACCTTTCTGGCTCTCATATTCACTGTGGAACTTTTCAGTGTCAGAATTTTAATTTTAAAGAGTCATAATTTGCCCAGGAGCCGACATAGGAGTCAGTGTTTAGGGAATGATGAAATGCTTTGTCAACCTTTATCTAATTACTTAGGTGGTGGTGATGATGATGATGATGATGATGGTAACAGCGTCTACAACAATGGCAGCTAGCAACCACATGGTACTTTTATATGAATGTATTGAATAGTCTTCTAAGAGCTTTGTATGTTCTAATATTTGATTTTTATTTGTTATGCCCAAGGATTAGTTTGCCATTGTGTGTTATTTAACCCACAATTTCTAGTAACATTATAAAAACTTATAGGAAATAAATCACGGAATATAATTTTGTAAGATATTAAAGGATGCTGTGTTTTAAATGGTGTAGTTTTATAATTCATATATTTTCATAACAAGTTATAGATATGAAGTCTCTCATTACTTAATTTATAATAATGCAATGTAATTTGTAGGTAGAATTATAAGTTATTTATAAAGCAAGGGGTATAAAAAAGGCGTGGTATTCCTTTAGTAAACATGTGGGTAACAAACTCTGGTTTCAGCTTTTGGCAGCAATCAGAAATTACTCTTAGATATCATGTTGTGACTTTTCACATGTAATTGAAGAGAATGGTATAGGTTACTAATATATTTAAATTTTATTAGAAGGTTTAAAAATACTAATTTTTAACAATATGAAATAACTTGAAGATTCTTGTTATTGGAATGAATATTTTATGATAGACTTTTAAAAATGGATTTAAATAACCTTATTAAATTTTGTGCAGTTTCTTTCTTGCATAAAGCACATCACCAATATATTACTACATTTACAGTTTCACTTTCTCCTTTATTTGTAAAGCAATTGGAGTGAAGAATCTCCCTAGATTTTTTATACTTTCCCCTAAAATTTATGGTCATTTCCTTTATGACTTTATTTGTCAAAATTATCAAATGGCATTTAAAAATGATTCATTTAAAAAATGGTTAATTTCTATTGAATCTCTCCAAAGTCTTTCAATTTATTATTAAAATTTGCAAGTATAAGAATAATGTAATTGGAATAAAGGATTTGGGAATATACTACAATGATTCTGGGTAAGCATATAACTCAACTGCTAGGAATAAAAATGTGTGGAGATATTAGATAATATCATTGGTCACAAGTATTTTATATTCTACTGATTTTATTATCTGAAATGGAGAATGCAGTTTCATCTGTTGTCTCTTCAGTAAAGCTGGTTAAGAGAGTTTTTACTATAGTCCATTTTTTGTTTCTTAATGTTTTTCAATTTTATTATTTATTTATTTTTAATACTTAAAATTTTTTAAAAGATACTTTAGATTACATAAATGTTATGCAAAAAATACTCCCTCCCCATCCCACACTTTCAGACAATAACAACATCCTTCATTAGTGTGGTACATTTGTCACAATTGATGAACACATATTGAAGCATTGCCACTAAGTGTGGATTATAGTTTACATTATAGTTTACACTCTGTCCTGCACAATTTTGTAAGTTATGACAAAACATATAATGGCCTGTATCTATGATTGCAACATCATGCAGGACAATTCCAATGTCCTGAAAATGCCCCCATGTTACACCTGTTTTTCCCTCTCCCTCCCCTCCAAAACCCCAGTGGTCACTGCCTCCACATCAATGATAAGAGTTCTTCCATTGCTAGAATAACAATAAAGTCTATAGTAGAATAATATTAAGTCTACTTTAGTCCATTGTTCATTCCCCAATCTTGAGGATTTTGGGATGGTGATGCCCACTCTGCCTCTAATTGAGAGGGATCTTAGATCCCTTGGGGCAGATGGATGAAACTATCTTGCTTGCAGTTGTAGACTTTCTCTGTTTCTGGGATGGAGGGCATTGTCCATCATCATCTCCTTGTTTGTTGTCCTGGGTGGGTCCAATGAACTCGAGAGTAGGTGTTGCAACTCTGCTGAGATTCAGGGACCAACTGGCACATGGATAGACCGAAGATTTAAGTCTCTTGGACATATACCTATTGAGTATAGTACTAAGTGTAGGTTCAAATAGAAGGGGGAGAATAGCCATGTGTAGGGAAATCACAAATGAATCCAATTCTGTCACACTGGGGAACATAAATTCCAAAGTAAGACCCACTGGCAGGGCACCAAACTCCTAAGCTGTCTGCCCTGCCTATAGTATCTGAATGTCTCTAGAAGCCTCAGGAGTCCTGCTATTTGAGGCAATATTTACTGTGGCAGTCAATGAGATACTGCTGAGATGTGCATAAGCGTAACTTCTGGAATGACCTCCCAACTCACTTTGAAATCTCTTAGCCATAAAAACTCGTTTGTATTTACCTTTTCCTCCTTTTGGTCAAGATGTTTTTCCAGGTGCATTGCTAGTTGGCCCTTGGTAATAATCCCTCAGTGCCAGGGAGGCTCATCCCTAGAAGTCATGTCCCACACTAGGGGGAAGGTAGTGCATTTATATGCTGAGTTTGGCTTAGAGAGAGTCCACATTTAAGCAACATAGAGGCCCTCAGGAGGTATCTCTTAGTCAACATATAATACTAGGCTATGTTTCAATTTCAAAGGAAAAGGTTCATGAGTACAACCATCAATATCCAAGGGCCTGTCACAATGGTCCATCCTTCTTCAGTAGGCACAGCCCCTGTACTCGGGGGGATTCTTGCTGTCCCATTAGAGAAATGTAGCAGAATTCCCCACGATGGGAAGTCAATATTCTCTTGGTTATTGTGTGGATCTCCACCCACCATGACACTGCCTCATGAACACTTGAACACATTCATATGCCTTAGAGGTATCCTTAGGTGAATCCTCTCTCATGCATCCCCCTATCACTGACACCTCACACCAGTGATCCTGCCTGATAACTGCTATGACCCTTCTGTGATCCAAAACCACTCCAAAAATGAAGCCATTTTTAATTTTTTTACTTTTAAAGAAGCTTTAGATTATGTAAATATTACCTGGAAAATATAGAGGATTCCCATTACTCCACCCTCTCCCCCTCCCACACTTTCCCCCATTAACTACATCTTTCATTAGTGTGGTACATTTGTTACACTTGATGAACACATATTGAAGCATTGCTACTAACCATGGGCTATAGTTTACATTATAGTTTAGACCTTGCCCCACACAATTTTATAGGTTTTGACAAAATGTATAATAGCCTGTATCCATTATTGCAATGTCATGCAGAATAATTCCAATGTCCCAAATTGTCCCATGTTACACTGCTTCTCCCTCCCTGCAGAAGCTCTGGTGACCACTGCCTTCATATCAATGTTACAAGTTATTCCAATAATAGAATAACAATAAATCTACTTTAGTCCATAGTTGCATTCCATCCTTATGTTTGTTCATTCCTCAGTCTTGAGGGTTTTGGGATGGTGATGCTCACTGTAGCAGTTTGGTGTTGTTTATGAACTCCAAAAATAGATATTGGATTATGTTTGTAAACTGGTCTGTCCCTCCGGGTGTATTAGATTATATTGGATTCAGAGGTTTCACTTTTACTTGATTAAATAATGATTAAGGCTTTTCATTGGGCCGCATCAGTAGGACATTACATCCCCGCCCCCTTGGTGGGTGGGGACTCACAGAGAAACTGCACTGCAGAGAAGGGAGGTTGGAGTTTTTTGAGCTGGAACCTGGGAAATAAGCACACAGAGGAGCAGAGCAGCTGAGCCCAGAGAAACAAGTCCTGGGAAGAGAGGAACCCAGGAAGCCTGAACTCTTGGCAGACGTCGGCAGCCATCTTGCTCCAAAACATGGCAGCAGACTTTGGTGAGGGAAGTAACTTATGTATTATGGCCTGGTAACTGTAAGCTTCTACCCCAAAGAAATACCCTTTATAAAAGCCAACAGGTTTTGGTATTTTGCATCAGCACCCCTTTGGCTGACTATACACCCACTCTGCTTCTGATTGAGAGGGGGCTTAGATTCCATGAGGTATAATTCATTTTTGTCTCAGCAGAAAGAAATGTTATGTAAAATGTGATATTTCATTGAAACTTTATTTCAAAGCAGTAATAGCTGTTTAGGACAAGTGCCTTCAGAGGCTGCATCCTCCTGAAGTTGGTGGGAAACAGCATTTTTCCTTGAGTTCTTTTATGTTGTTGGTTAACTCTAGGGAGAGATTGTGGTAGACCTGCTGGGTTTGGGTATAAACTGCCGACCGCAGTTCCCACAGCAATGGTTATGCTTAAGACAGCTATGAGAAGTATGGAGAGGCACTGCCTGAGACATAAACTCACAGAGACAGTATAGGCAACAAGACAAGCATATGGCAAAGAAAATAAAAACAGTACTTAAGAGAGCCATTCTTTTATCTTTATCTTACAGGCATGTTCATTAACTAAGAAAATGAATTAACTTTACCAGGACTTTTAACATGTTCAATATCACTCTGCATATGATCTAGAATAGAAAAGATGTCATCATAATCATCAGACATATATCTAAAATAAGAGAAATATAGGTATAGCACTTAACACTAATCAATGCACAAGTTCCTCTTTGAGCTGCAATTAATAGAGCTAAGCCCCAGGTGTGCAATACTATACATGTTATCTCTCCAGGGGAGCAAACCATAGTGCCAATTGTGTTTAAGGTCTACTTACATCGCTCTGGTAATCATTGCTCCACTGGGTATGCCCTTCATACTGCCAGCATGCTGTAGCACCGTTGACCCTAGAGAGAAGCTGGGAAGGTACTTTAAATGCAATATTTCATTATAAATAATTCATTGCTTATATCTAGAGAGTGCAAAGTCTGAGTTGAGCAACATCATTGAACAATAAATTCAAAAGATGTTCAAACTGGCTTACCACTGAAGTCTATGAAAATATGTTTTGACCAAACTTAGTATTAGGCAGGTATACAGATACTTCCATCCTTGCTATTCTCATTGTAATGTGCTATATTTGAAGCACTTGAATGGAGCTGACAAACGAGAAATTTGATAGCATTGGGAAAGACTGGTCTTTTATTTCCATTTTTTTCTCCACCCCTCCCCTCCCCACTTACCACCCCCTGCAATATATTTTTCATATGGTTTAGAGCTGTATAAATATGCATTGTTTCTTGCCTGTTTGCTTTGGATGCTGTGTGCAGAACTGTAACAAGATGTTGCTTCTTTTGCTATCTGGATACAGCTGCTTACTTTAAAGTAGTAGATTCTGAAATAGCTTTCCTGGCATGTCTAAAATAAAATAATTGCATGCAAAACAATCCAGTTATTGCTTCAATGAGCATCCTTGACCTTGAAGAGAGTCTTTCAGGTAAATTCCTAAAAGTAGAAATATTGGATCAAAGGTCAATTTATATTTCTAAATTTCTAAGATATGACACTTAAGTTAAATCTCAAAAAATGAGAAGGTATTTTCCAATCAGACTGTGGCAGACACTGCTTCTTGGCTGAGCATGGCCCCCCCATCACACACAGCCTTCTTCTCTCTAGCAATTTTCAAACTAGGGGTGACTCTCTGATAGTCTGGCCAATGAGATATAAGTGGAAAATGGCTGGGTGGGGCTCATGGGAAACTTGGTTTCTTGATAAAAAGATATAGTTTCAGTAGAAATACCACTGAATGTCCTTCTTCTTTCTTCCTGCATGGAAATTGGATGTTATGCTTGAAAATTCAATGACCATCTCTAGACAGTAAAGCCACAAGCAGATGGATGAAGGTCTGCAATGCTAAGCAAGATCCGAGATAGAAATGACCACATTGGAGGAGGGCAATGTAGGAGGCTGGGGCACCATTCAGGAGGCTCCTTTGAATATTCGAGTGAGAATATGAGGGCCTGAAGTAAGGTTGCAACAGGAGAGGAAGGAAAATATAGATTGAGGCATACCTGACATGACTTTAATAAGTACTTTAATATCAATGGGCATATTGGAGAAAGAAGTTACAGTACTATGCTTTGTCACTTCTAAGATATCATCTTCATAAAGCACACTATCTAATAGTCTACTTAAAGAATACATCTAATTCAAATAAGATACATTACTGATTGTAATACATGCCCTGATTTCAGAGATCTGAAAAGATGTCTGTCTTAGAATCAGTGAAAACTGGTAATAGCTAATATTTACAGATACTACTGCCAGGCATTGTGCTAAGCACTTTGCCTTGATTATCTCACTTAATTCCTATAAAACTCTATGAAATAGGTATTGATTTTTCTTTTCCCTTTTAGAGATGATAAGAGGATGACTTTAGGTTTTCCATCAGGGCGAATGCCTGCATAGTCTTGCAAGTGACAGATATAGGGAACATAGGAAATATAGTCCTGGACACGTTGAATTGGAGGTTCTTTTGAGATATCCAGAGTGAAGCTCTTCAGTAGGTGGTTCCATATAAGGTTGCCAATTTCAGTTGCCTATTTTCAGCCCTCATCTTATCCCATCACTCAGGAGCAACTGGCATAGTTCCTTACTTTGCCATCCTTGAATCCTTCTTAAAGGAATTTCTTCACTTGGATGGCGGTACCCCACACCCCTCTGGTTTTCTTCCTGTCTCACAGTCAGTCATTTTCTGAATCCATTGCTGACTGTTTATATTCCTGACTCTTAAATGTTACTATATCTCAAAGTTTAGTCCTCTGACTTTATCTCTTCTCAAGCTACACTCTCCCTGCTGAAATCTTCCCTTGTCCTAGGGCTCTAAATACTTTATCGCTAATGATTTCTAAGCAGTTTCTCATTGCAAAGTATCTAGTTCCGATTGGTGCCTTCAAATATAGAATTGTATTCATGACTGCATACTCTGCTCCCCACTGAGATGTTTGAAAGACATCTCAGACTCAATATGTCCCAAACCAAACTTTTGATTCTTCCTCTTTCCTCAATGTTTTCTCTTTCAGTAAATGGCATCTCCGTCAACCAATTACTCAGGTCAAAAATCCATATGCTCATCTTTCTTCTTTTTCCCTTTCTACTACTATCCACCTGAAGACCAGCAGAAAATCAAACTATATCCTAAGTCCATTCACTTTTCTTAATCTCAAGTGGCAGCATCCTAGTCTAAAGCACCATCACCCCCTCCTTGCATTTCTGCAATAGCTTCCTAACTGGTCTCCTTGTTTCCCCCACTGCTCCCTTATAATCCATTCTCTTAACAAAAGCCAACATAAATCCTTTAAAATGAAAATCTAATCATATCATGCCATGGACAGATTTTCTAACAGCTGCCTATTATCTGTAAAGTAAAATCCAAGATTCTGACCAAAGCCTTCAGACCCTGTAGAATTGTCCATGGTCTGACATCACCTTTTTACTGTTCTTCCCATCCCACTCACTCTGCTACATCCACACTGGCCTCCTGTTCCTAGAATACATGAATCCTGCTTTTGCCTCAGTGTCTTTTCACTCCCTGTTTTCCCTTCTTGTAGCACTCTAGATATGCATATGACTTTCCCCCTCATTTCATTCATTTCTCTGTTCAATGTCTCCTTACAAAGGTCCTTCCTTACCACCCTATCAGAAATAACACTGCCCTGGTCCTTATCCTTTTGTTTTTTCTTCATAACACACTTCACTATATGACATTATTTTACTGTATGATGCTATGACATTATATATATATATATATGACTATATGATATTATATATAGTACAGATTATAAATGACTAT
>JAQZBX010077413.1:0-14279 GCA_029593785.1 Cabassous unicinctus | reverse complement strand
AAGAAAAGAAAGAAAAATAAGAAATACACATAAAAAGCAGACCATTGTCAAAATTTCAAGATGAAATTTCTTTGTGTTCCTTCCATGAAAATTTACAATAAACACTGGTAAATTTGAAATTACAGTAACAAACTGAGGCATATAATTAACCTCTTTGTCACAGAGTGTTCCAGTTAAACTCTCTATGCTACTCCTCAGTCCTTCTGAGATTTGTTTTTAGGAGTGAGTTTCCACCTCCTTTATGCTAGTATAAATTCAACTACATGTCACAGATTACAGAGCCAAGAGGAAAATTCCTTCATCAGAGGTTGAGAAAAAAGGTGCAAATCGGATTTGAAAGTCTTTTTGTTCTTGTGATCTTTATTGTTAGTGAAGAGGAAATTGTATTAAAGTTTTGCAAGTAGGTTTACAGATTGTATGCATTTTCCTTTTATAGAAACAGGGTTTTTCTAACTTTGAAAATCAGTGGAAAACAGAAACGTTGAGTTTTATTTCTGAAACAGACCTGCCCTTCTCTTAGTGACTGTGGGCAAAGAAGAAAACGAAGATCAGTTATGCAAGGTTAACTTTTTTTAAAACAGTCATTATGTGCTGACTTTATCCCAGGCATTTTTCCTAAGCACTCTCCATGAGTTATTTTATTCCCTATGAAAACCCTATTTCCCATTTTACACCTGAAAAATGAAAACCAAACTGATTAAATACCTTGCCAGTATAAGTAATTCTTTTTCTTTTTCTATTTTTTTTTTACTATTCTAGCTAGAATCCTTGTCCCTAATTGCATTGGTTTCATAAAATTCTAAATTTTTAAGTACTCAATTATTGACTACTTAGTCTTTCAAGAAATTAGACAAGTCCCAGCATAATCTAATCTGCTTCATTTATTTTCTAAAATTTGCAACTAAGTGAAATATTACCCCATTTTACTCCGACTTTGTTGGTGACAGATGTGAGTATAGGCTTCTAGTGCCATTCAGAACCTTAGTTCGCTTGAGGGAACTCTGAGCACACAGAGAGGTCAGGATGTTGGCATTTTGGTGAGCCACTGGCCACGTGCATCTGATCCTAAGAGCTGCATCCAAGGTTGTACTGAGCATTAGACAGTGCAAAGCTCTAATGAGGGTTGACACATCTCAGGGCTGCATGTGTCAAAATTCACTCAAGACACCTGCTGACTCTGAGGCTCACATCTGAGCATGAAACACTATCTGTGCACCCTTTTTTACTTCCCAGAAACTCTGGGAATTGATATCATATCCTTACCTACTTGCTTATAAGCAGCTTATCTCCTGAGTTTAATCATTTCTTTTCCTCATCATCTGTTTTAAAATTTCTAAGTTACCATTAGAAGAAGAAGAAAGAGAGGTCATTGAGAAAGAGATAGATGTAGCTCCATCTCTTCTCCTTTCCTTTAAGAGAAAATAATTTTGAACCCAGATTAGGAGAGAAGTCTGCTTTTGTTTATCTGTAGTTCCCTATGGCATAGAGCTTTATACATCCCTGAAGACAAAATGGAAATCTTTTTAAGCCTCTTTCGTTTTTACTGCATCTTCCCATTTCCATTCAATGAGGCAATTATATTTATGAGGATTTTAAATCACTTATGTTTGTTTCTTAAAAGGTGAATAATTATTATGTCTTCATTATTCCTTTCAAACCTGTTGCTTATTGTCACCTATGCAAGTGTAAGTTGACAAAGTAATCTTTCCCCCTGCAGTCCTCTTGGGAAATTTAATTTTGGTGTGCCCTATTTCCTCAAAATATGTACATGCAATCCTTTATGTTTTCAGGAGCAGAGTTGAGCCTCAACTAATTTCCCTGAAAATAGGCTTGTCAGAATTTGCTTTCCTCTTTTTGGACAATCTTCTACAGTACTGTTATTTGGTGCAAAGGAACCAAGAAAACCAAACATATCTCTTACCTCACATGAGTGCATTTTCCAGAGTGGGGCTGGAGAATGAGTTCTTATAGTTGTTTCAGGCAATCTAGAGCCCCTTACATTCTTACAAGAATGTGTGCATGTGCATTTATCTTGGTTAAGAATCCATAGTTTCATTGTATTTTTCAAAGATTTAATGGTAATATCAAAACAAAGGAAGCTTAAGAACCATTCCTAAAATGATTGATGTTAAAATATTTTCTTCATTCTGTTTTTTTCCCCTAAAATAGTATTTTATCATTAGCATGTAATTGAATGGCCTATAAAATTTCTCTAGACTGTCTTTGAGATGGCATCTTCACTTAGGCTGAAACACTTTCTTTGCAGCTTTTCTCCTTTTGTGTGTGTTTGTGTATGGAGGTGGGGGAAGGTGCTCTTCTGCTGCTGCTCTATTCTCCTTGTCAGCCTCTTGGTCCAACACTGTCTTCCTTTGTGTGATACCTGTGCATTTCAATAGATCCCTGTACTCAGAAGGCTGGTTTAAAGCTCTTGAAATTCTTAGTATGTTTTGAACACAGTTCCCTCCATTTTTATTTTGCACTGGACTATATGGATTACGTAGCTGAGATCAGTTCCAGATTCTGTTACTCTTGCCCAGCGGGTTCTCCCTCAGCTGCCTACACTGGGTAGAGGTTCCCCTTGATAGTGACAGTAAAACTGTTCAAAATGGTGCCAAGGATGTTGTTAATGTGGGAAAGTGTGGGAGGAGTAGGGAGCGGGGCATATGGGAATCTCCTACATTTTCTATGTAACATTTATGTAATCTAAGTATCTTTAAAAAACTTTTTAAAGTATATTAAAAAAAATAAAGAAGGCATTCACCTTTTACTCTGGCCTGACACAGGCAACCCACCGCTGCAATATCTTTCTCAGTAAACATACTAAACATTCATAGAAGGTTATTTACCCCTTTCCACTTTCCAGTGCTTCAGTTGCTATATCTGAATCTCACCCAAGTCACTGAGTTTATGAGTCAAACTGAGGCAGACTTTATGTGACATGTAAAGAATGAGTCCTCTCAATGAATTCCTCAAATCACATTTTTTATCATGTCTTTTATTTTTATCTAAAAGCCTGTTGTCCTGAGCTTTTCCTTTTATTATTCTCTATTTTAGCACCACATTTTTTGTTTGTTTGTTTTGGTTTCCAGAGTTTGGCTTTATTTTGTAATACAGAAATCATTTGTAGCCATTTTGAGAGAGACATCATTGAAGTAGAGGCTCTGTCAAATCAATACTGTGTTGCAGCTTGGTCCATTTAAACAGCCACACCTGGGATACAACATGCTTCTCGTTTTACTTGCTTTATGATAGGTTTTTTTCTGCCTTTTCTCTCATCAGCTTTATTTGATTGAAACACCACAAGTGAAGAGGCATATGAAAATACCTCCTAATGGTGCCTTGGTGCTCAAAGATATAAATATGCTATTTAAGCAGTATTTACTGATACACAATTGTTCAAGAGAAGGTGCTGCTAACTTCTTACCCGTGTTCTCCAATGAAAAATGTTGATATTCTTGACAGGAAAGTTGTAAGAATACTTGAATCAGTCTTTCAATTAAGTGAATCATTTTGATTTTAGGGAAAATCTTAGCTAGAATTTTCAGCATTTCTCTCTATGAACTCTGCTCAAACACACACATGCACACCACCAGCTGTTTCCAAAGAATGATCACAGGTAGTGTCTTCCTACCGTTGGGTTATTTTTCCTTCAAGACCTGTCCCAAGAAAGCCTTATTACTTATTCTCTTCCTCCTTCATTTTCATGCTTATGAAATGTCACCTTTCCAGTGAGGTTTTCCTGATGTGCATCTTTAAAATTTCAACATCCTTTCCCAAAAACTTCAATACCTTTAGTTTTCACCATAACACCATCTGCCATTAGAAATAGAATTTATTTATTTATTTACTTATAATACTATCTGTCTCTGCCCACTAGAATTTGTGAGCTCCAGAGGGAGGAATTTTTGAAGATTTTTGTTCATGTATCAACAGTGTCTAAATGCACAATATCTTGAATATTAATTAATAATTATTTTATGAATATTCAGTTTCACATCCACATTGACTTGAGTGGGATACAGGACCTATTATTTAAGTCATTTACAAATGGAGTAAAGATGTGACTTGCTTATAGTTGCTAAGCAGTTAATCTGAAGAAACATCATTGTAATCCAGGTCCCACAATTTACCTCTTATGCAACCTTTGCTATTGGTTCTAATGTATGTCCTCATGTGAGAGTACAGGTGATCACCGTTTATGTTGAGCTACATAGTAAATGTATATGAGTAAACCAGTAAGCTACATAGTAGGAAATGATTACGATTAAGGGGAAATGAGTGACACAACTGTCTTTGATTACAATACCCTAAGAAAGGATGCCATAGTGTCCTTGTCTCAACTGTTTCTTATTTTAATTTTCAAGGCATTCTGTGTTTGTTTATGGTCTTTCTGGGAACAGCTCAAGTTTAAGGAGGCAATATATTGTAGCTGCACTTAATAAAGGGGGTTTTTAATTTGGATGACTGAATTGATGTTTCATATCTTTCTCATTAGAAGTGTGACCATGGTCCAATTATCTAATCTTTCTATACTTTATTTTTGTCCTCTATAAAATGGTAGTAATGATAGTATCCACCATCTAGTATTTTTTAAGGATAAAATCTGTTATTGTATGCAATGATCAAAAAAACTACAACCTGCTATGTTATTAATGATCTATATATGTGAGCAGTAACTGTTATGAATTAACTCAACAAATGTTCATTAATTATTGTCCTTGATCTGCAGATAGAGATTCAAATAGTCACCTCATTATTGGCCTTCTAAAACATATTTCATTTTAAAGTAGATAAGAATTGAAAAGACTGTAAGCAGAATTTAAGTATGAGAGAAAGAGCAAAAATAAAAGCATCTTGAGAGAAAGAAAGAGTGCAATTAGCAAAAGTTTGTGATGTGAAAAGTGCTAAGAAGGTAGAGTGAAGAGTAATACCTCTGGATAGATACAAGCTATGGTGAATAGCTTAAATGCTCACTAGGAATAACTTCCTTTACTTTTTAATTACCACATTAAGTCATTGCTATTTACCATCCTCAGAACACTGGGTGTTTACTTCATTTAACTTGAAGATGTTTTGTTCTTTTATTTGACATATTCCATTTAAACAAAATGACTGTGTATCTCCAGAGAAAAACTAGATTAGAAACCTCTGGATATTTTGTTAAATATGAAGGTCTCAGTATCCCACATATGATTTTCTGAAACTAACGGCCTGTGAATCTGCTTGAAAACAAATTTCCCAAGAGATTGATTTTTACACTAAGGTTCCCAAAGCCCATGATTCTCCTAAGTTCATAACAGCATGCAAACTTTAAAAGGAATACAGAGCTGAGCAAAACACTGTAGGTCATTCATTCTTTCAGAGATATGCCCCTTTTTTCCTTTCTTATTTTTTAATTCAGTAAATAAATATATGCTAGGCAGTCGTACTATAACTATGGATTAAACATTGTCCTGACATTTGAAGAATTGATTACTGAGTCATGAAGAGGAGCAATCAGTACAGTAAGTATATGTAGAAACTAGAAGCATTCAAAAAATAAATTTATTGTCTCATGTATGAGGGAAGAAATCAGAAATGCCTCTCAAAGAGAAGCCTGTGAAAAAGGTCTTGTACATAAATAGACTTTAAGAGGCAAAGAAGATTCCAAGTGTACAGTGGACATGTAGGTCACTTGTATGGATAAATAGTGTAGGTGTAGGTAGAGGTATACAGTAGATATTGGTATAGGTATCAGTACAGCTAACTTATAGGTATAGGAATACACATAGAAATCTGCAAGTAATTTAATACAAAGGAAAATAAAATAATGACTTAGTAGGTGTATGAAATCTGTTTATATAGTATCCAGAAAGATATGTCTTTGGATGACATGTGCTGGTTTAGGGAATTTGATTTTGACTGTCATTAAAATATATTATACTTATTTGTCTTCTTTTTCTCTTTGTTTCAAGAGCACAGACTCAGGAAATGCTCATTAAACATGGAGTGTAATAAGAGAATTCATTCTTCTGGGGCTTACAGATCGCCCAGAACTATGGCCTCTCCTCTTTGTGTTGTTTACCTTGTCACACTCTTAGAAAACTTGGGCATGATAGTGCTAATCAAACTAGACTCCCACCTTCACACCCCCATATACTTCTTCCTTACTAACTTAGCCTTTGTGAACTTGTGCTACACCTGGAATGCAACTCCACATAAGCTGACTGCTTTCTTATCAGAGAGGAAGACCATGTCCTATGCAAGCTGCTTTATACAGTGACATGTTTTCATCACACTCCTCCTTACTGAGTTCTACATGCTGGCAGCAACAGCCTATAACCTCTCCTTGGCCAAATGGAAGACACTGCTCTACAGTGTGAAAACGTCCAGGAGAGTCTGCATCTGCTTGGCCACATTTCTTTATGTCTATGGCTTCTCAGAAGGTCTGTTCCAGGCCATCCTGACCTTCTGCTTGTCCGTCTGCAGGTCCAATGTCATCAACCACTTCTACTCTGCTGACCCACTGCTCTTTAAACTTTCTTGCTCTGATATGTATGTCAAAGAACATACTATGCTCCTATCAGCAGGCTTCAACCTCTCCAGTTCCCTCACCATCATCCTAGTGTTCTATACCTCTATTATTGCTGCCATCCTCCGGATCAAATCAACTGAAGGACAGCACAAAGCATTCCCCAACTGTGGTTCCCACATGATAGGTGTCACCCTATTTTATGGGACACGATTCTGCATGTATGTAAGACCTCTGACAGATAGGACTTTTGAGGAATCTAAAATAATAGCTGTCTTCTACATGTTTGTAAGTCCATTGCTTAATCCGTTGATCTACATTCTGAGAAACAAAGATGCAAAGAGGGCCTTGAAAAATATCCTCAGGTGAAACATGCTCACCAAGATGACAATGCTTCCATTTTCCAAAAAACCATATTTCTAAACCTTTGGCACAAGTGTCTTGGCATCTTGATGATAGAATTTGATGGTCTCTATGGATATGTCTCTTGTGACTCAGCTAAAGGCTAATGTCCTGGTAATAAGGAGCTGTAATTTTAAACCTAGACTCTCACTCTTCTCATGTGGTCCATCAACCCACAACATGGGCATTTCCTTGGAGCTTGCTAGAAATTCACCATCATATTCTGACCTCAGATCTTCTTTGCACAAATCTGCATTTTAATCAAATCCCTAGGTGAGTTTTAAGCTCATTAAATTTTAGGACGCACTGCTCTAGATAAATTCTCTACTTGAGTGCCCTTTGTGTTTTGATTCCATACTAAAATAAACAGTATAACCATGCTCTCAGTTCAGTTCCTTGAATTTCCTTTATTTTCAGTCCCATCTTTGGAAGGGTCTTTAAGAAACATATCTTCCTATATTCTTTCCTGACTTCTGGGACAAACTATGATTAGTGATAGTGGTTTCCTGTTTTTCTAAAGAAAGTGCTTCTGTAGTGGTGGGGGTAGCAATGGGTAAACAAGGCACCAGGCCTGAGTTTGTAGATGTGAATGAATGAGTTTTAGGAGCTCTCCTCCTTCTCTGACTCTCCTGCCTAGGCAGAACAATTTCTCTCCCATTTTCATTTGAAAAACTTAGAATAAGGTGACGTGAGAGGAAGGACTAAAATTAAATGAGTGGGGAATATAGGATTTAAAGAAGAAATGGGTCCTAACAAGAGTACAGTACTTACTTTTATTTGAATATGGCTTTACTCCTGATTACGCTTAGTTAAGTAATGTTAATTCTTTCCTTCCTGAGGATTGATTCACAGCAATAGGGCTGTTTAAATATGTCATTAGAGGGAGGAAAGTAGTCTGAGGCAGGCAATGAAATTGCTCTGGCCTGTATACAACCCTGGAGTAGGAAAAAAGTTTTGCCTTCAGGATTAGTGCTTAATTGATGACTAAAAGCACAAATAGAAAATGTTTGTACTCTCCATAGCACGTCATCTCCTCTTACTCCCTCAAAATGCTGATTATGTCCCAAGTTCATTTTTTCAGACAATATAGGCTGTCATTCCACCTTTAGGGAATTGAAAGGAAGAACATACTTTATCTAACATAAAATAATGGTATTAGGAAGGTGAACAGAAAATAACTGTATTAGGAAGGTCTCAGTTTTTAAAAAGTAACAAAATCCCCTTAAACAAGTTGAAGGAACAAGACGAATGTATTATGAGTATATATCTCACAACATCCAAAGAGTAGAGTGCAAGTGGATATCAGGAAACAAGTGGAATGTGGGAGTGTAAGGTTATGAGAAACTTTGTGCCTCACTTTCTAGTCCATATAGTCTAGTCCATATACATTTGCTACTCTATCTATCTATCTCTCATCTATTTTTTTTCTTCTGCTTTTAGTTCTCTTTATATAATCTAGTGTTCTAGGAACAGCCCCGCTGACTAGCCAGGCCAGTGGCATTTACAGACCCATTTACAAGACCCACCGGGCTGTACCACAGCAGTAACCGAGGTCGGCTTCCGCTGTCCCCAGACACAGTACATAAGTTAGTGTGGGGCCAAGGGTCGGGGTGGGGCCAGCGGTGGGGTGCTGAGCACTCGGTACAGGGGGTGGAGCCTCAATACACTCCAGAGGTGGGGCCTGTCAGCCTGGCAGGGGTGCTCAAGCTTACCACCCAGCAGTTTGTAATGACTGGAAGCACCCCTGCATGTGGTCCACCCACTGCTGGGCCCGAAGGCATGTCCTGGGCACAGAGGTTGCAAATGGCCTGTCGTCTTCACATCAAAGCAAAGCCTTCTAGCCCATGGTCCTGAGAAAGTTCATGTCTCACTTTCTAGTCCATACATAAATGTTTGTAGTCCATATATATATACATATATATGTTGCTACTTTAAAATATATAATAAGTAGTGAATATGGCACTTCTGTCCTGGAAATTTGCAAATCTCTCTCTTTAATTCTAGTAGGATTTGCATTTGATTCTTTTATATATTCCCTAGTATTTACTTCATATTCTCTGGGAATTAAGACATTTTTTACTTTGGCTTTAATTTACGATTTTTATTGTTTTTTTGTATTTCTTTCATGCACTGGCTTAGTCTGATAGTGCAATTTTGAATAGCAGTCAGGAGAGCAGATATCCATTTCTTGGTCCCATCTTGGGGTTGGGCATATGTAACAGTTTGATATTGTTTATGAATTCCAAAATTAGATATTGGGTTAAATTTGTAAACTTGTTTGTTCCTCTGGGCATATTAGGTTATATTGGATTCAGAGGTTTCACTTTTACTTGATTAAATAATGATTAAGGCTTTGATTGGTTCATGTAACTAGGATGTTGAGTCCCTGGTGGGGACTCCCAGAGAAACCGCCCTGCAGAGAAGGGAGGCAAGAGTTTTGATCCTAGAGCCTGGAAAGTAAACATGAAGAGAAGAAGATATGTGAGGGTGAGAAAGGAGAGAAGGTCCCATTAGACACAGCAGAGGTCCAGGGAAGAGAGACAAGAAATTCCCCTGATAGTCTACAGCTGTCCTTGTTAAGAGACCACTGCAGTTGAACCCAGAGAGAAAGGAGCCCCAGGAAGAGAGCATCCCAGGAAGCCTGAACCCTTGCGGATGTTGGCAGCCATCTTGCCCCAACAGGTGATGATAGAATTTGGTGAGGGAAGTAACTTATGCTTTATGGCCTGGTAATATAAGCTTCTACCCCAAATAAATCCCCCTTATAAAAGCCTACAGAATTATGATATTTTGCCTCAGCGGCCCTTTGGCTGACATATACAGCATATTTAATACATCACAAGGTAGTATGAATTTAGCTGTGATGAAATATGTTAAAACTCTCTTGCATTCCTGGAGTAATTCAGTTTGTAATGACATGTTATCATTTCTACCTATTAATGGATTAAAATTATGGAAATATAATTAAGTTTTCTTTCATCTATGCTTAGGAGGAATAACTGCTCTATAATTTTAATTTATTTTCTCTGGTAATGTCTTTGTCAAGGTTTTATTAATATGATTATGCTGGTTTCATAAAATGAACTGAGAAGTGTCATAACTCCCTACTTTTTCTGAAACGGTTTGATAAAAAGAGTGCTATTTCTTCCTTAAATGCTTGTTAGAATTAGCCAGTGAAATCATCAGGGTCTGGAGTTTTCCTTGTGAGAAAATTTATTATGTGAATTCATTTTTTTGAATAGATATGGAGTTCTTCATATTCCTACTTGTTGGAGGTAAGTTTAGTTAATTTTTGTGGTCTTTCAAGGAACTTGTCCATTTAACTTTTACTGAAACATGTGTTAGTATAAAGATGTTTATAATATCTCCAATATTCTTTTTAAGCCTCTACTATCTTTCCAAATATCTCTTTCAATTTGTAAATGAGTAATTTGTGTTTTCTCTTATTTTTTTCTTATATTTGTTATTCTGATAAGGGATTTATAAATTTAAAGAAACTTTTCAAAGAATCAGTTTTTAAATTTTGCTATTTTTTCATTGTATATGTTTTCACTTTATATGTTTTCTATTTATAGATTTCCAATCTTACTTCCATATTTATAATGTCTTTGTGTTTATTTTTATCTTCTTTCTTAGTTTTTCAAAGTGAGTTTGGATAATTGACTTGATATTTTTTATTCTCTCATATAATTGTTTAATACTCTACAAACACTGATTTAACTGCCAGTTACTAATTTTGATGGTTTCTTTTTATCATTCAACATGCATTATTTTATTATTTCTCTAGTGTCTATTTTTAAATTCTTGGTTATAAAGAAGCATGTGTTTAATTAACATGTATTGGGGGAAGGGATTTATAAATATTTTCTTAATTCTTAATGTAATTCCATTGTTGAAAGAGAATAGGCTTCTTGTGATGTTGATCTTTTAAAATTCATTGAAACTCTTTTATGGATCACCAATGGCCTATATCTGTGAATATTCCACCAATACTTGAATGAAATGTGTATTCTTCAGTTTTTGGATATTAATTCTGGTAACTGTCCATTAAGTAAATTTTATTAGTAGTATTATTCAGATAGTGTATGTTCTTACTGATTTAAGATCTACTTGTCCTAAAAGACACTAAGTGTTTAATATTCCTCTTTATGTCTGGCAATGTTTCTTGTTATAAAATTAATTTTGTTTGATATACACAATTGTGTCTGTCTATAGCTATCTATCTATCTATCAAATGTTATATTAGATTTTTAAAGCTTAATTATTGCAAATTATAACACGTTCCAAAATTTCATTTATTTGTTTATTCATTTATTTTTGTATTTATTCTGTATTGTAAAAGTACATTACTTACAGAGAGCATATTGGAGATTTTTAATATTTTGCAGTCTGGTAGTCTATGACTTTGAATTAATGAATTTACTGATTTACACTTAATGTTATTGAAGTATTTGATATGTTCCTATTGGTATAATGGTAAGAAATCATCCAACTTTCTATTTATTCTCTTTCTCTCAGTTCTCTTTTTCTCTTCTATTCTTCTTTTCCTTGGTTCCACTTTTTCTGACATCTTTGAGTTTATTTAATATTTTGTTAATAGTCCATTTTATTGCCTTTATTGTTTTCTTAACTATGCCACTTTTGATAATTTTAATGTTTTCTCTAAGGATTAAAATATCCATTATTAACTTATCACTCAGTAATTATACTTCATATTTTACCACTTTAAAATTTCATGGCTTACACTTCACATATGATAGTTAAAATATATATCATCTCCTATTCTTTGTGTTATTTTTGCCATATATTTTATTTCTACATTCCTTATAGACCATATCCAATTTTGAGGTTGTTTTTGCTTCAAATAGTTGCTTGTCTATTAAAGAAATCTAAAGATGAAAAATAATAGAGTTTTTATTTACCATGTTCAATGTTCTTCATTCCTTCTTATAGGTGCAAGTTTCCATCTGAATTCATTTTGCTATAGTAAAACAAATTCCTTTGCTATTTCCTATAATGTAAGTCTGCTGGCAACAAATTATTTCAGTTTTCTTACTGGATTATATTTCAATTTTACCTTCTTTCTTCATGAATATTTTTACTTGCTTTAAAATTCTGGATTGATCTTTTTTCTTTTCTAACTTTTTTAAGCACTTTTAAAATGTTATTCCACTGTCTTCTAATTGATTTTGTTTCTTTTCTTTTTTCTTTTTATTTTTTTTCTGAAGTACCCGGGCCAGGGATTGAATCCCTCAGACCTTGTATGTGGGAAGCCAGCTCAACCACTGAGCCACATCGGCTACTGTGAGTTGGTTTTTTCATTTGTCTGCTTGCTGTTTTGTTTTTGTTTTAAAGGAGATACTGGGAAGAGAACCTGGGACCTCCCATGTGGGAAGTAGGCACTGAACTACTTGAGCCACATCTGCACCCTTTTGTTTCTGATATGAAGTCAATCATCATTTGCATCAATGTCCTCTTGTATATAGGTGACATTTCCCCCAAAGTTTTCACTTTATCATCGTTTTCCAGTATTTTGAATGTTATGCATCAAAGTAGGGCTACCTTTGTGTTGAACTTAAGATTTGTTGAACAACTTGATCTTAAAACTTGAGGTTTCAACAATTTGGTAAATTTATTATTACTATTATTTCTCAATGCCATTGTGTTTGGGAACTGTCTTCATCTTCATATGTTCTGATAAGAAATGAAGAATTTGCCTGATATAAAAAGAGAAATACATTATGTGCAGCCCAAGAAGAGGCAAAATCAATGAGCATTAAAACATGCTGATTTGGAAAGGAGAGGATTTAAAAGATTTTCCTCAGAGATAAAAGAGTTACAATAGATTCCATTCACAGTTTGAGGTGCTGATCAAGGTGAACAAAATGCTTTTGAAAAAGAAATTTTGAAGTCCATGCATTCTATGCTGCACATGGAATCTAGGCTCCTGGTCCTCAAGCATGCCCCTCACCTCCATAGACAGATCATGACACTAATGCTTGAGGGAATGGGTCCATTGGGTGTTTCTGGGTTAACTAGTCATCATTGCTACCAAAGGCAAACTTCCTTTAAGTTGGAGAGCACATACTTCTTGAGCGCCATGTCACAGAAGAGGTATGGTCTCAATTTTTTGTTCTGTATACATTCAAGATTATTTAGTCTCTTTCCCATTTCCCATTTACTCTACAGCAGCAATGCATCTCTCCAGTCCCTTGGTGTCCTGACAGTCCCAGTTTCTTCATAGAAGATTAACACTTGATAATCTGGTCTGTTTCTTCACCAAATTTCTATCTTTTATCTCACAAATCTACTCATTTCCGAATATACCCATTCATCTCAATACCTTTCCTATACAACTTACATCCAAACCAACAGGAAGTCCTGTCAGCTATACCTTCAAAACATTATATAAAAAGCCTGAAAACCACTTGTCAAAACTTCCTCTGCTACCTATGAATTGTAAGATAAACTCATCACTTGCTGAAATTACTGCAATGTTTTCCCTTCTTCCACACTTGAAATCTTCTATTAAGCCAACATCAGGCAGTGATCTTTTATAAACATAAAATATCAAGTAACTGGCTAACTAAAATTGTTGTAGTCTTTCCATCACTTAGGCTTAGGCTGAAATCTGAATTTCTTACCATCGTCTGTAAGTGCCTGTGAAACATCTTCCCAGTGTTGTGGACTGAAAGTAAATCCTCAGATGATATGCTCAGAATTAATCAGTTGACATCCAGTTTTGAGAATAAAAAAATGTTGATTTAGCAAAGGCTAGCCCATGAAGACAAGAAGAGTTTGTTCCCTCAGATCGGCCCCCTAAACTGGAAAGTTGAAGGATTAAACAAAAGGAGGTGCAGTAAAGGATACTAGGGCTATTGGCGCATTCCACGTGGTTATTTTAAATTATTGACTGCAAGTTGGTTATTATCATTGACTGTGCCCACATTCAAATTAGGGATTGCAAGTTGGTTATTATTATTGGCTCATGAGTACTGTTAATCTTGAAGAGTGAGTTTATAACCTGACATCAGACTTCTTGTTTTCTCTCAAGGCTGTTATTTTTTTTCCTGTTTTTCTTGCCCACCTTGATTACACTCACAGGCTATTTTATGCCAGTTTTTATACTGGGATAAATTTCAGGGCAGTTTTGAAGGTATTCCTGTCTTCATAATCACAAAACATTTTCTGTAACAGTGGTTGTAATCCCCTCAGCTGGAAAAGTTTTCCGTACACCTGGTGGTTTTCTTTGCCTCCCTTTTGAGCTTTGTCTCCTTCTCTGTCTTTTCTATTTCTTTTATTATATCGTACATACTCTGAAGACAGAATTATCTGGTTTCATCTGATGTCTCCTGTAGAGAACTGC
>JAQZBX010077412.1:0-14277 GCA_029593785.1 Cabassous unicinctus | reverse complement strand
ATATGAGAGGCCCCGGGTTCGCTTCCCAGCGCCTTCTTGTGAGGGCAGGCCGGCTCGCGTGGCGCCGTGGGCTGATGGGGCAAGACCTCACAGCAAGGGGGAGATAAGCAGACACAGAGAAGACACGCAGCGAATGGACACAGCAGCACAAGCAGCAAGGGGGGATAAATAAATAAAATAAATAAATCTTTAAAAAAAAAAAAAAAAAAGTACAGAGGAAGGCATCAATTTGACTTAGAGAAAAAACTTTTTAAAAAAGGCTCAGCATGACTTTAACTTTATGGGCAGGAACAAGAGGAACTCTTTCTTCTCCTTCCTTCCCAGGTTTTTCATGGTGACTACTAGCTATCTTGTTTAACAGTCCAAAAAAGGGTGCCTTTTCAAAATTGGCACCAGAAAGCTTTTTGTGGGCATCAGAATATCAGATAAAGCAAGACATGAAGAACTTCTTTGCACAGGATAAACACCTTTAACCCCAACTGGACTATTCACATGCAAAACAGCAGATCCGTTTATGAATCGTGTATAGAAGAGAGAGCACCTGAAGCAGGGCTTGGAGCCTCCCTGACTCCCGGCCTGCTTCTCTATCCCTGAACCCAACAAGAAGGTAAAATGCCAAACCACAGTGCAGAGTTAGCAGAAAACAAACTCCTTCCCTACTCCCTCCCTCCCTATCTCCTGTCCCTACCAGAAAAGTCCCCAAAGGAAAAATAATTGGATGGTGAACTGAGAAACTGCACCACTGCCCTGGAAGGTAGTGAACCTTGGAGGCAGTTCCACACCCGCTGCTGGGTTCTTCCTTCTTTCTAGAGAGCAGAGCTGCCATGCTCTGAGTGTGTCGTTATCTCTAGCTTCCTCTATCCCATCGCCACACAGTTTTGTTTACACCTTTTTAAAAAATCGAGAAATGAGAGCAAAGAAGAAGGAATACAAAAGAGATTCTGTGCTGACAAATATAATGATTTAAAGAAATAAAGAAGCGAGATTTCTAATAAGTATACTTCACTCTAATCAGGGAAAAGCAGAACTATTTAATGAATTAAAAAAGAAACATTTTCCAATAAATGAACATGCAGATTCTAGAGTTTCCTAACACAAATAACTCTGAGAAGCACTTTTTTTTTCTTAGCATTCTGCTTTTTGAGGATTTTGTCAGTTTTTATATTGAAGTTAAACCACAGAACGTAGGCTGGGAGGGGAACAAACATCTAGAGTGCTTATTATGTATGTACCAGGCACTTCCTAGGCACTTCACACATGTGACTTCATTTAATTAATATCGAAATAACGGTGCCCAACCCAAAGTCAGAAACTTTGTAATGCCAGCATGTTTTACAGAGCAAAATGTGAAACAGACTGTTTCACTATTCAGCCTTATTTTGGGGATCATAAACAAGGTCCTTTATTTCAAGAAACAAAGATGCCCCCTAGTGTTTAAACACTGGGAAAAATGTTTGTTTTTGAAAATACAGAATGTCCAAAGTCTTCTTTCAAAAATAGTTTTTCATGCAGTTCAAGTGAAGAAAGCAGTTGCTCTTATTTTTTTAATTAACTTAACAGAATATTTTTCCCATGGCATTGGACTAGAATCAATTGAATAAACATGATATTAAAATCATGGTGGCAAACAGAAATTACCAAACCAGGTGGTGTATCATCTCCTATTGCCTTTACTCCTCTTTGTCATTTTCTGCTATTGTAAAGAAATTATATAAGCCCAAATTGGTTTATGTAGTCACATAAACACTAAATCTATTTCACTTCAGTTTAGCTCTGAGTAGCTAAACTATTATTTATTTCTCTCTCATTAAGAAAATAAAATAAATAGATGCTTAGAAATAGAAATGTAATAAGACTTGAAGTGTCCTGGCGGTACATAAACAGGAATGTATACACATTGTTCAAAGATTTAATGGACATCACTGATGTATTCCATAACATGTGAACTAGGTCTAATAAGAGAAAAATCACAAATTCTCTAGTTCATACCATTTCAAAATATTTCAGAAGGCATGCCATTTCAAATATATTTTAATCAAAAATGTAAAATCAGTTGGATTATGTTTAAAATACAACTTTATATATATATATATAGATATATAGATATATATAATATATTTTTTTTTTTGCTAAACCAAACAGTAATACTGCCTACAGCTTTGCAAGAGCCATTTTATTTTCTGATCAAGGAGAACCAGACTAACCGTATAGTTTTTAAAAAAGAGACAACCTGATATCACAGCATTTTGGCACAAATATTATAATATGTCATTGCATATTGATGCAGCAGTACAACAGAAACATTGCAGTGTGGTCTCAGGGCAATACACTATGAATATTTTCTGTCTCTAAACATGATACTCCATTTAACAACTACTCTTCAATTATTTCTAGAAAAGTGCAAACCTCTTCTCTTCTACTTTGAAGAATAGTGGTCAAAAAAGAGCTGACCTTCCTTTTTGCTTGTTGTACATTTTGTGAGTTTTCTTAGAGATTTTGTGATTTCCTTACATTTCATGTAGTTGAAGCAGTTTCAACAAAGACAGCATCAGATGAACAGTTTACAGCCTTGGGGGTGCAAATACCACATTGCTTATAGAGATACTCAGTCATAACACATAATCCCTTTTCCTGTACCAAATGCATTTAGGGTATAATTTAACAGTTATTCATATTACTCAGCAATTAAATTTTATTGGATGCTTGCTAATTTTTCTGAGTCGTGTGACTTGGAGCTGATTCTTCCATCCTTTCTTACTGAATCTGGCCCCTAGTTTCCATATTGCTGTACTCTTATTTTTCACTCAGTTGCCTCCTCAGGCATACCTAGCTCTCTTAACTTCCCAATAAATCTGTAACAAGTTATTTTTCTGGAAGATTTGCTTAAGACATTTGAAATGTCACTAGTTAAATTGTTAACAATTGATGGTAGCAACCAATAAAAATGATTGATACCAGAGTATGTGCATATGTAGAGGTGTAATATATTTTTAACCATATTTCCTAATGTTACATGATATGTGGATGAACTGAAAAAATGATTCAAGAATTTTCTAAACCCTGATTATTCAGATGTACATTAAATGAGATAGTCTGTTGAGTTAATTATGGTTTACCGAGGAACTTTTTTTTTTTTAACATTTCCTTTGACAACTTTTCTGAAATGCTCTAGTGACTTTTACTGTTTTAGATTATTGGCACAGTATACCTCATAAAATGTTTGCTTTGAATAATGATTGATGATCAAGCATTGCTATTTAAATTAATTCATATTAAATGCATGAAATTTTCAGTTCATAAGTTTCACTAGCTACGTTTCAAGAGCCTGGTAGCCACACATGGTTAGTGGCTACTGTATCGGACAGTGCAGAGTAGAACATATCCGTCATCACAGAAAATTCTACTGGACAACACTGATTGGGCCGTCAATTCTTACTGTATATAAGAGCAGCTGTAGAGGACATAAATTTTTCTATGCCCGTTTTGGATTATTCCCTGAGTTTCTTCCTTTTAATGAAACATTGATATCCATTTATTTCCTTGTTTATTCTTTCCCCTGAAAGTCAGGCACCCCAAATATAATTTCAGTTAGTCAAAGGCTGTGGGTAGTTAATTGAGGTTTTCTGTTATAGTGTGAGACTTTGCATGGTATCTTGTGGTGAAATAGGGGTAAGTAATAGGGGTATATTCCCCTTACAGCACAGTCTGGAGTGGGCTCCATATCACCAGTCCTAGTCTATGATTTTTCATTTTGTTTTGCTTTGCTTTGCTCTCTGGTGCCACTACCAACGGTGAAAGGGGGAGAGTTTTTTCTGTCACACAAGACCCTTTCTGTTCTCTCACAGTCTTACTTTTTATCATCCTGTTCACTATGATCTAATGTACATAGTCAGTTCAAAACAACTTAGGTTTTCTACAGTGAAAGAAAATTTTAGGCGATTAAGTGATTAACAAGTGGATTTTCCTGGATTTGGCATGTGTTTAAAGGATTAGCAACCTTCTTCGTATGGTCCAGTGACCCTTTTTCCAGGCCTAGATATCTACCTTTACTAAGGAACCGTGCTTATTTCTGTTTTGGTTTGGTTTGGTTTGGTTTGGCCCTAGATCTACCCCTAATGACTTCTAGACCAAACTTTGCCAGCTGAGCCATTGCCACCATGAGCTCTTCCCTGCAGAATCCTGCTTTCTCGCTATTACCTCCGTAAACACTTTATACCTCTGGTTCTTGCAGCCTACCTCAGCTCCTCTGGGGTTCACTTCATTGTGTTCTCCTGTCTGCTACTTTTCTTAAAAGTTTATTTCTCCTAGCCTTACCCGTATCATCAGTGTTCCTGGTAAAGCCCTGCAGCCTGGAAGCAGTCCCTCCAGCTTTATCTGCTCCTTTCAGTGAGACACAATCATTAGTAGCATCTTAAAAGGAAACCCCTTTTGCCCTATTCCTTACTAATAAAGGTTTCTAATCAAACATTTAAAATATTTAGGGATTCAAATTTACATTTTTTTTTTTTTTAGAAACCCTCACCTGGACAGCATTACCCCTGGAAGCCCCTCAGACATTTTATAACTGCCCTGTCACTAGCCACTTGTGGATATCTAAATTTAAATAAGTTAAAATTAAATAATATTTAAACTTTAGTCCCTCATCACACTAGCCACATTTCAAATGCTTAACAGGCACATGTGGCTAGTGATCTGTGTTGGACAGCAAGGATTATAGAACACATCCATAATCGAAGAAAGTTCTATTGGACAGTGCTGCTCTAGAACCTCCTTCAGTCTGCTCCCCAAGATTATGAGGATAGAGTGGCATAATTATCAAAATAATCATTCTGTGTTTCTCTCTAAATCATTGTATCAGAACACTTTTCCAAACTTCTGAATGTCTCACCTTCTATCAATTCTCAGCCCCATCAAACTGCCACAAGTATGCATGTAAAAAAATGTCCCCACTCCCACCCACAAATGGTTGTGAAATGCAATTGGAGCCACAGATTAGAGACAAGAGAATTACATGATAAAGTATAAATCATACTCTTAAGTATTTTAAATGCTTTAAATAAGAACTTCTCAGAGCCAGCTGGGGGTTGTTTTTGTTTTGTTTTGTTTCCTTGTACTATACACCCAACATTTACTGAATACTTTCTGTGTATTCAACAAATACATGTTTTAAGGTTTTTATATTTAATCCTCCCCAAACCCCTTTAAGATAGATACTATTATTAAACCTATTTTACAGGTGAGGAAATAAAAGCACAGAGAGGTTATGGTACCTCCCAAGTTTACACAGCAGAGACTATTCCTCATACTTACTTCATTATGATTCAGCCTTGGACTGAATTTACCCAATTGTTGTTGCAAGTGCCTGGGAAACATAAATCTGGCTGGAAGGAGGCTGAGGAACTGGGTAAATATCAACATCCTTGGTCTGGGAGAGAATGGGTCTGGTTGATTTCCAGAAGAAATATTAAAAAGTTCAGGACTGAGCCAAGTTTATTTAAGTTTACTCTTTTTATAATTTCTTATTTTTTTGTTGTATGAGTTTAAAAGCTTGAGCATAAAAGATTATAATAAATAAAACTTCACAGTTACCAGTGTTGCACCAAGATTCTTAGTGCTCTATAAAAGAATTGTTAAAATATGACTTCTTCTCTCCTTCCAGTATTCCCCCAGCATGACAATGAGTGTGTGATCCATTACCAAGTCTCCTCATGAAAACCACAGTGAGTCAGCCCTTCACAGAACTACTACGGAAGAAAATTATTCATCACAGTGTACAGTTAAACAAAGGAATCTCAGTCACACCGAACCAACCTTTTTATTTCCTGCTCTCTCCCCTATTTTGTGAAGAAAGCGGGTCCAAACGTGATTCAAATAACTGTACAGAGCGGCATTTTAGAATTGCCCTAAACTGAACTGCAAATAATTATCTGTGTATGTATATGTGTGGGAAAGAGAATGTATTGTATATGTGTATGTTATACAAACATATGCACATACATACATTGACCCACAGGACATTGTAAAATATTATCACATGACATCTTAAGTAGAAATACGTAGGGACTTTTATTCCATCCTTTTTTTCACGTTTACATTTTAATTATTAAAAGTTGCTCCTGCCCCTCCCTGAAATATTTTGTGCTGTGTATATCACTGCTTTATATAAGTTATTTTTTAAGGTGAACTCAGATGTTATGGTTTTGTAAATGTCTGCAATCATGGATAGGAATAAAATTGCTTATTTGAGAGCTTTCATTAAATTGCGTCTGATGCAAGTTATCCTGTGAATCTCAAAGTGTACTGTCTCAAAAAATAGAAGAAAGTGTGTCTTCATCTTTATGTTAAAGCAAACAGTTTCTCAGTTACCTTCATTGAAAAATATTTTTGTACTTTTTGTTTAAGAAAAACAATATCAACAAAAGCTTAACTAGGGCCTAACACAGTATATTTCTGCAATAACTACTTTAAATGGAGTTCTTCATTTATTTGTCTTAGATGATACAGAAGATCATTAGTTAGCCCCAATTGCTTAGACCATAGCAATAAAGTAAAGGGGTTGTCATACTTTTAGCAGTGTGTTTTCTCTTTAACATGGTAAAGCCCAGAGGTGATATGAAAACCAATTTGTCACTTAACAGGAATACTGGAGCTAAATTTTTAATAGCACATTGATGTGAAATCGTTTCTGATTTTTATTCAGACTTCTTGTGAACATTTCCACATAGACATTACAAAGCAGATACATTGAAATGATTGAGACTTACAGCACAGGGGGGAAATGAATTGTTGCCACACCTTTGGAGGCTCTGAAGCTCTACTTGTCTATCCAGGTATCTTTCTTATTAGCAGCAGAATTGACTAGTAAGAGTCCATTCTGTGCATACCTTCTCACTGACAGTAAAGCACCTGCTCTGTTCCTGGGATATAGGGCAGTTAGTCAGAGGCAAATCACCTGTGGTAACTTTGGTTCATCTGGCCAGCAAACTTCAGGCCAAATCCACATTTTCTAACTGTTCAGAAAAGAGTGAGTAAACAATGTTGTTGTTGTTGTTGTTTTAATTATCCACTTCTTTTACAAAAGGATCTTGTTCTATGACACTTTCCTGATCTGTGTGTGTGTGTTTACTTCATTATATGTACAAACACCTAAATCATAACAGAAAAGTGTGAAGATTTTAAATTTAGAATATAAAAGATAACACAGTGATCCTTTCTGTTAAAATTGTAATACAAATATCCTTTGATAAACATCAACTATATATATCCAAGCTGCAGACACTGTGGAAAGCATTGTTTAATCTCAGGTAAGAGGAATCCTCTATTTCCTTTAGACTTGTGATCTCTAAAGTGAAAATCTGGCAGTATATTTGGTGCTTCCTGGTTCCAGATGACTGTTTCTCCCAAATCCGTAATGATTTATTTCTTCTGAAAAATAATGATTTTGCTGGTATATGATACAGATGCTGGGCAGAACTGCTAAGGAAAAAAAAAAAGAGCTGAATTAAATTTACGTTACAAACTTAAACTATAATAAAATAAGCCACCATTATTCACAGTGTGCAGGAGTCTAGGACTACACAGTGGAGAACAGCTTCAAGCTCTCAAGCTGCAGAGAACTTTCTCGAAAAAGTCAAACTAAAAAGTCTTTAACTCAAGCTAAGGCAATTGAAGAAGAGAATTTGTACTGACATAGAATTTACCAACAATATTTTTTTAAGTTTCATTTTTATGACAATTGTGAAAAATTGACCCTCCTTTGAATATTAAGCTTGATCTTATGATGCTAAAATTTTCAAACATCTTGTTGACTTTTCTCCATTGTTACCAATCTTGAATTTCTTTCACATGCCTTTGGAAAAGGTATTGTTGCTTACTATCACAAAAAGAATCATGAACTTGATTTTAATTGCCCTAATTCAGGGGTAATTCTGGAATATGAATGGCATCATGGGTCCCATTATTTCTAAACTATTTGGTTAAAATAGTAAAATTTGAATTTTTTTTTTAAGGTATAGTCATCAACTCATCATAAGTGTTTCTTCTTTTTCTGTCTTGGAACTTAGAAAAAATAGCTATTTCAGGTAGAAAATTTCCTGCAATATTTGAAAAATTATTTTTCAGGAGAAAATTGTATTTGAGAATACCAGTAAATAAGGATACTTAATTTTGATATCCAAATAATTTTTTCACACACCAAATGGAAGATAGTATATCTGTATATTAATTTTTGTTTAGGTTTTGAATCATTTAAACCCTATCCTTTTCTCTTGTAAGACCATTTAACTTTTTTCTTTTATATTTTCCATTTTCACTCGTGTGTGTGTTGGCCTTGATGTATACTAGCAATTCCTGGGTTTGATTTTACACATTTCACCTTACAGTAATAATATCAGCAAGCAAAATACATATACAAAGTACAGAAATATGTGGGGGGGTGACAACATTCTCATTGCTCCTTTGCATTCTGCTTAATTCACTACAGTTGAAAAATACATGTCAAATTCTTTCTAAGAATATCAGTGATTACTAACCAACTCTTTCTTGTAGCAAATTTGCCCCTTGGAACAAAGGCTGTGGGTAGCCATTGATCTGGTAAATCCCCAGACATATGAAGGGTGAATCTCAAAACCTCTAAGTGTTCCCAGTTTGGACTCAGTTGCTAATGTATAGGAATTTCACAGCTAAGAATCTGAGATTCAAAGGATTTCTCTGTTGCCAAAAGATTAACAAGTCAATTCTGCCCCCTCAGCCACAATGCCCAGAATGCCCATTTCCCACCCACCCCCACAAGAATAAAATAGAGAAAACTTCTTCCATTTATATTTTCATAATCCTCTTAAGATATCTGAATGAACTCTGTTGCTTTTCATACAGTCGTTCAGATAACACCTTTTCTGTAGTTTAAAAGACAGTACGTGGAAATAAGGTCAGTTTGGGTGTGAAGAGCCTCACATCTGACCATACCTTTTCTTCATCGTATTCTGGAAATATGCAGTAAAGCATTTGGGATCCCTTCCTCAGCAGGGAAATTTTCCACAGTCCTTACCACTATGAAGTCTTGACTGGCGTATCCCACGGCTTTCTCTTTCCCTCTCTCCCAATCTCTGAATCCCCAAGTAGAAATAAGTTACTGACTGAATATTTTTACCTTCTCAGCCCTGACAATTTTCATCTCAGAAACATATAGTTTATAGTACTAATAGTAGTTCTCCCGGGGGAAATAATTACAATTTTCATTTCTTGATTATCACTGTTAATCAGAAGCAGTGCCACAAATCATAGCTACTTCGCTTTGGAATGCATTATAGTATTTTGACACTGGCTTTTTCTTTTTTCATGTTTTGTGTGCTATATTTCTCTTTCCATGAAAACACTAATTGATAGAAGAAGTAGCCCATGAGTTTATTGTGAGTTTATAGAGGGAGAAGTCCAATATGGAGGGGAAAAGTTGCCATGTATTTTCCTGAAAGTAGATTAGTCCTTTTTTCCCTATGCTGTCCCTCCTAAGGAAAGAAGACTCTTATTTGCCACAAGGAACCAGAATTCTCCTTTGCTCAAAGCCCCTGGGTCTGTGAGCCATACTTTGAGAACTACTAGAAAGTGAAAGAAAGAGTGGTGAACCACTATTAATAGCACCTCCATTTTGCTACTGAATGTGTGTGTGCACATGCACCGTGCATGGCATGTGCTGGGGTGGTAGTAGGGACTTTGCGCACAGAACACTCCCAGTATGATTTGCATTATCTTATAGCACAACCGATAACTATTCAATACAATTCTTTCCTTTGACTGCTTTTTATTTCAATGGTGAAATCGCTGATAAAAGGGATTCGCGACAGATGGATTCTCCCATGCCCAGCTTTTACTTGCCCGTTAGCTTGCCATAGTAGGCCTTCTTGTGAAGGCACTGCATCTGAAGGTAAGCACAAAAATCATCATTTAATCCTCTTTCACTTCACTGATATTGTCAGGAATCGTGCAATAATTATAGTTTTTTGATGAGGGTATTTGTTCACTAGAAATTGAATTGGCATTATCAGTTTGTTTACCAGAACTGTGAACTTTACCCATGAACTGTAATTCAGATTGAAAGAGATGACATATCGATAAAAAGCACCTAAGACCACTTTGATTACTTTTCTAAACTATATACATTCTAAAAGAGAAATCCTCAGTTGAATAAATTACCTAATGGGAATTTCCTCTTTTTGGAGCTTCCCCTGTTAACTTAGTATAACTGGTTTTCCTGAAAAGAAGAAAAATAATTTCTGTGAGTAGTTTGTGACTATTTTTCCCATCCACATCTTTAAAAATCAAATAGAGTACTATATAGAGTGTAAATTTTAAAGTGGGAGTAGGAGTTTTCATATATAGAATTACAGTTCGTCTTCACCCACTTTGTGGATTTACTAACTATTCTCAGGATAAATGTTGGACTCATTTTGATTATCCCAGTCACTGAAATGTTATGATCTGTTCCTATAAATATTTAGCATTTCACTTTTAAAAATGAGATGTACCACTAACATGACAAAGGCGAGTTTTAATATTCCTAGAAAAGATGAAAGGATCTAGTCCCAATTAACTTCAAAATTTTATCCCCCTGTCCCTTTTTGCACCAAATGACCTCAGTACATGGCCAAGAGAGTGAAATTTGATTCCTCACAATGTCCTTAGAACACAATACAATGTGTTGTCAACTATATTTCCATCATGTCCTTCTGCTAAAATTGCTCAGTTAAACACAATTGCCTATCTACTTATTAGAAAACAACAAGTCAAATAATCTGGGCAATTTAATAATTTGAAAACAAATCTACTTTAAATTTAGTAATGCATTAGAAATTTTCTTAGTATTAACTACCAGTTGAAATCTGTGTATGACTTTCTATCAAATGTTATTTCAAAATGTTTTACTTTCCCTGCATTGACAATTAAAAATGTACACAAACAAATGTTAGAATGAATAATTTAAAGGACATGCTCCAGTTTCAAACATGGAAAATGGGGAAAAAAATCTTTGTAAATAGAAAGAATTCTTTACTCATGATAGCCATCAGCTTATTGAATTGTTAATTTATCTGATTGTGATTTTAAGAATTTAAGATGTTTTCTTACTACATGTGTTAAATTGTTATGTCTTCCTGGAAAAAAAATAGATTTGTAAGGTTTTTATAAATGCACAATTTATGTATAAATATGATTGGAATCTAGGATAATTTAGTAATCTACTATTCTTAATTCAACCATGGCCACCACCTACCTGACACATTTTGTAAATTTAGCATCTGTGTGTGTGTGTGTGTCTGTCTGTCTGTCTGACTTGTTTGTTGCACACACATTATTACATTTTTTTCTCAAATGGATTTATCAATTGTTTTTTTTACAAGTACTTGAGATATTCATGTAATAGGAAAAGTTGCCATAAAAATGTACGTAAATGTCCCTTAATTTGGCACATGTTTTCACATTTAATTTTTTTTAAAACAGCATTTCATTTATAATTTCTACCCTTTCATTTCTAGCCTCTATTTCATTACTTATTGAAAAAGTAAAAGAAAATTGTCCATATGAAGCCAGCATAAATGTTTTCTGAATGACATATCAACATCTAACCAATGTGAACATCTGTGTATATAATTGAATTAGACATTATGCCTCATATAAAATCCAGGAATCTATAATATCAGAGGATTGATATGCATTTAAGAAAAGGCTCTGATGAGGGACTGGCTCTGATGTGCTCAGATAACAGAGCTTATTCATACCAAAAATATAACTACTGTTATTAGCAATAGTTACCTGTTAATGGATAAAAGTTCAGTATTTTATTCCAAATAAGATTACACATAATGTGGAAATCTGAAGCAATTATGAGGATAATTCATGTAAAACTGCTTAATTACGTTCATCTTTCTCATGAACTATACAAATGGTTGTCTCAGTTCACCATGAACATTTTCCCAAATAGAGACTTTGAAGTAGGTTCTGCATACTATTCTATGAATATAGTGATACCAAGCAAAAGCAGGTTCGTTTCCCCTGTGTCTTTAAAGCCAATTCCTGAGACACCATGGTTTCAAAGAGAGAAAGAGTTTACTTTTTTGCTCAAACAAAGGAGGTCAGTCACCTTAGATGGCCCTAAAAAACAGCCTCCCTGATCTGCATAAATTCTAATATTTTATAACATTGGGGTGCTAATGAATAATTGGGGTAGAGCTGGAACCAGGTTCCTTCATTAATAAACTTTGAGGGGCTGAACAAGATGGAGGTGGACCCCAAACCAGGGGGAGTCACAAAGTTAAATCATTATCAGAGATCAAGGTTCTGGGGTAGGAAAGTACAGAGTAGAGGTCAGTCACAAGGTTTCCCATGCAGATATTAAACAGGGTAGAGTGGTTACCACCCCAGTCGTAAGCATACACAAGGGTGAGCCTAATGCATAAACAAGGGTCAATTCAATCTAGAATTACCATCACAAGGGTAAGCATACACAAGGGTGAGGTAAAGTCTAGAATAACCATAAATGGGTGAGACCACTCTTCCTAGCTATTTTGCTATTTTATGCTATAAAGGCATCTATGTAATGATTTAGTAATCATAATTATTTGTTAATTCTTAACCCTCAGTTACAATAGGACAATGAAGTTCTATAGCTGAGATTAAGAATCCATCCTTAGGCATCAAGGGAAATACATAAACTGTATTTTCAATACATTCTTAAATACTAGTTTCATGTTATTTTCTGTGGCTGTAAACAAAATGGGATCTTCTAATTCAGTGATACAGCACTTTTGTACTTAATGATTAGAAAGGATAATAATACTATAAATCCCAGCAGTCCAGGCCAGGATTTGGGATAGGAGGAAGGGAGAGAGGCAAGGGTAGTAGCAAAGTAATTGAAGGATCCTTGAATTTAAAACAGAAGTCATGTATAACTAAGAACTTTTCTGAAGTTGATATTTAAGCTATCTGTGTGCAAAAATGGTTATTATCTTGGTAGTAGCAATATGTAGTTGCAGGGCAGGAGTAGCATAGATAAATTAAATCAAATACAGCAGAATTAGTTAATTCCCCTTGTTGTCCTCTTGGTGAATGAGATTTAAAAAGAGAAAAAAAAGTGAAACCATCTAAAATTAATTGAAAGGGGAGAGTGTCTTCATACCCAACCGTCTAGTAATCTGAGTAACCAAGCGTTTGTTCCTATAACTCAGTGTATCCTTAAAAGTGAAGAATCCCTTTGTCAAAAGGGGCATGAAGCTTAAAGAAGAAAAATCCCAGAAATTTCATTCCCTACACAAAATTTTTTATGAGAAATATGATAGAGCTTTTTAGAAAGTTGTAGAGCCAGTAGACATTGAACAGAGAAATGTTTAGATGCCTCCGTTTACAAAGCTTCCCTTGAAGTAAATGTTGGGCTTGCTTAGCTGCAGCATCAATTCTGTGTGCTGTGCTCTCAAATTTTACTCATAAGAATGTGTCTTTGACTTTTTTAATGAATTTTTAAAACTGTTGTAACATGTATATAATTCAAAATTACCCATTTTAACCATTTTTAAAATTTACACGTAAGTGATATGTATTGCATTCACAATGTTGTGCTATCACCACCATCCATTACCAAGACCTTTTCATGACCTTCTGTATCCATTAAGCAATAACTTCCCTTCTCCCTGCCATCCCCAGCCCCTGGTAATCTCTAATTTACTCTCTGTCTCTATTAATTTGCCTATTTTAGCTATTTTTATAAAAGTGATGAAAATATCTATCCTTTTGCATCTGATTTATTTCACCCAACATAACACTTTCAAGTTTCAACCATGTAGCATGCATCAGAACTTTTTACAGATGAATGATATTCCATTGTGTGTATATACCACATTTTGTTTATCCATTCATCTGTTGATGGGCACTTGGGTTGTTTCCACCTTTTGACTATTGTGAATTATGATGTTCTGAACATTGGTTTACATATATCTGTTTGGGTCCCTACTTTCAGTCCTCTGGGGTAGATATGTAAATGTAGACTTGCCAGGTCATATTGTAACTCTATGTCTAACTTATTGAGAAACTGCCAAACTGTTTTTTACAGCGTCTGTACCATTTTACAATCCCACCAACAGTGTACCAGGGTTCCAATTTGTCCACATTCTCGCCAACACTTGTTAATTTCCTTTTTTAAAATGTTGCAGCTATTTGATTATGTACATTTTTCAAGTTTCATGAAAACCACATGATCCCACACCAAAAATAATACTAATTATATATATATATTCA
>JAQZBX010077411.1:0-14277 GCA_029593785.1 Cabassous unicinctus | reverse complement strand
AAAAAGGCAGCCTGCACAATGGGAGAAAATATTTGGCAACCATATATCTGATAAGAGCCTAATATCATGCATATATAAAGAAATCTTACACCTTGAAAATAAAAAGACAAAAAACCCATTTAAAAAATGGACAAGATACATGAAAAGACATTCTCCAAGGAAGAAATACAAATGGCTAAAAGGCACCTAAAAAAATGCTCGATATCACTAGATATTAGGGAAATGCAAATCAAAAACACAATGAGATACCATCATACAGCCATCAGAATGAAATCTATTTTTTAAAAAAACAGCATAATATAAGTGTGGAGAGGGTGTGGAGGAACAGGAACACTCATCCATTGCTGGTGGGATTGTGGAAAGGTCCAGCCACTGTGGAGGACTGTTTGGTGATTCCTCAGAAACTAACAATAGATCTTCTCTATGCTCCAACAATTCCACTTCTTGGTATATACACAGAAGAATTGAAACCAAAGACACGAACAGACATATGCACACCAATATTCAGAGTGGCATTTTTCACATTTGCTAAAATTTGGATTCAGCTCCGTGCCATCAACAGATGAATGGATAAGAAAAATGTGGTACATACATACAATGGAATATTACTCGGCTGTTAGAAGGAATAAAGTGCTAACACTTGGAAATACATGGATGAATGTTGAGTGAAGTGAGTGAAGGTAGCCAGGCATTGAAGGATGAACAGTATATGACTTCACTGATTTGAATTGAGGAAAGTGAGCAGTGTCTGGGAACCACTGTCTGAAAGATAGGTTAACAAGGGAGACAGAGAGAAGAGTAGGTTGTGATTCACCCCCCATATGGACAAAATCTATGGTAAAGTGATTGAGTATAGTTGAATACAGAAGGATAGGATAGGTGGCTAGTGATATACTCAGTTTGGTGGTGCAGTATTAACAGGTGGGAAGATTAGGAAGGGCAGAAGGATAGGATAGGTGGCTAGTGATATACTCAGTTTGGTGGTGCATTGTTAACAAGTGGGAAGATTAGGAAGGGCAGGTTAAAATACCCAGGGCTTGTAACTATGAATATTGTCATCCCATAAGTCAAGACAGGGGAGGCATATGCCCCAGGGTGATGGGGATGAAGGAAAAGAAAAGATCAAATGGGATATTTAGTGGTCATGGAAAATGATTTTCATTACCTTACAGTATTGGATACAGGATATGGTAAATATCATCCAAAATTATAAAATTGCATTCTCTAAATTGTAAAATATAATGGAAACCACTGACAATGTTTAGTAGCAATTTTTCACTATCTTTATAAGAGTTAAAACAATGCTACCATTAAAAAAAAAAGGTTTAATATGTGGTGGGGAAGGGAGAGGGAGGTTGGGTATCTGGGAATCTCTAGTATTCCGTGTGTGACTTTGCTGTGACCTAAAACTTCTTTGAAAACTAAATGAAAATTTGGGAGACACTAGGAAATGAGAGGAGGAAGGTGTCACGGTACACAATGGACATCTGATAATGCAGTGATAAAAGGAGAAAAATATAAATAAATAATTTTAAAAAATTCTTTTATTTTTTTCCATTTTCTTTGTTTGAATGTCTCAATCCATTAATTAAATTTTATTCTTAGTTCCTGAGTTTCCTTGTATTTTATCACTTGCATTTACACTTATCATTATTATTTCATTTTCCTATTAATTGTATTTGGTTATTGTAAGGGCTTAACCTTCACGGAAGCTTTAGACCACAGTAGGGTTACAATGGGGGCTGCAGAAGATCATTGGTGGGGGGTAACTGGGATGGGGGATTCATGGGAGTAAGTTCATCTAAATATACATGAAAGAAATATAAAATTGTTGAAATGATCAAGGGATGGGGCATGGTCATGGTGGATAGACAATCACTCAATAAATGAGGGAATACTGAATTCCAAGCCTGGAGAGCTCTTCCACATTCTTCAAGGGAGCAGCAACTGTACACTGAGTGCAAGGACAGTGTCTGGCAAAAGAGGATGGCCCAATTTTAAGTTCTTGTTATTGATGAGAAGCCTTATGAGTTTTTGCTCTTGTAATTGGCTCTTGGCCTAATGTTATGGGGTGCCTAAGGGTTGCCATCTGAGACTTCCTTGTTTCTCAAATATGGCATTTCTCTAAACCAAACTCAGTGTATGAATGCATTACCTTCCCCCCCAACATTGGACCTGACTCCCGGGGATGAACCTCTCTGGCAACAAGGGATTAATACTAAGTGCCAACTGGAAACTTGACTGGAAAAAGACCTTGAATAAAAGGGAAGAAAGCTAAAGACAAATGAGTTCATGTGGCTAAGAGACTTCAAAGAGAGTCGGGAGGTCATCCCAGAGGTAACGCTTATGCACACCTCAGTAGGATCTCATAAAACACCAAAGGGGATATCACCCCACACAAAGCGGCTCCTGAGGGCTCTGGATACACCCAGGTCCTAAATAAGAGGGGATAGTCCCAGAGATGGATGCCTTATCAGTGGGCTTTACTTTGGAATCTCTGCTCCTGAGAGTGACAGAGTTGGACACAAATCCTCCCTGTACATGGTCCATCAGTCCCTTCTATTCAAACCTATATGTGAGGATGGAGTTGTAGGCATAATTCCAGAGACTGGAGCCTCTGGTATGCCTATGCACGAGCTGTCCCTGGAATATCGGTAGAGCTGTATCTCCTACTCTACAACTAAATGGACTCACACAAGTAACCTGGTGATTAGATGATGATGAACAATGGCCTTCCCAGGGTATGGAGAGAGGCCACAGTTGAAGGCAGGATAATCCAATCCATTGTATACATGGGATATAAGCCCACTCTCACTTGGAGGTGGAGTGAACATAACCTTTCCAGGTCCCTCAGGATTGGGGGAAGAACTATGGAGTAGAGGGAACTTAATCATTTTCTGTTTTAGACATATTGTGATTCAAGCAATGGAAGAAATTATAACAGTGAGATATAGCCAGTGGCCACTAGATGCTTTTGAGATTGAGAGGGGAAAGGCATTTTTACTACAGGGGCTTTTTCAGGACTTGGGGGTTTTCCTGAGTGATGTAGTGGTGATGGATATAGGCCATTTCACATCAGCATATACCATGCAGAACTGTGTGGGAGAGTGTGGTCTACCATGTGAATGGTGGACAATGCTTAGTGGCAAAGCCCCAGGATGGGTATATCCAATGCAGATGATGTACCACACTAATGAAAGATATTTATGTGACATGTTATGGGAGGTATGGGAAGTGGAGAGCATGAGTATCCCTGTAATCTTTCAGTAGCATTTATATAATCTAAGCATCTTTTAATTTATATATGAAAAAAATAACATTTATGCAAGCAAATGCACATATATGCATATATATCAATATATCATTATACCTATATTGGTGTGTACTGTGAAAAATTTGATTTGTACCCACAATAAAAAAGAAAGAATTTAAAAATAAAAAAGAAATAAAGAAGAAAGAGCTCCTAAGACATTGAAGAGGAAAGAACTTGTCAGCTTTGATCCTGTGGCCCCAGGAAGAGAGATGAGCCATTCACCTTATAGTTTACATCTGACCATGTGAGGAGACAAGATCATCAAAACCCAGAATGAAATGATCTCTCCAACTACAGCTAAGAATGGAAGAAGCTAGGCCCACAGAACTTAAGAAGAAAGAAGAAGGCTGAACGCTCGCAGATATCAGCAGCCCTCTTTTTCAGTACATGGCAAAACACATTTGGTGAGAATGTACCTCTTCTAGTACTTTGAGTTGGACTCTTTAGGACATAGAACTGTAAGCTTTTTATCCCAAATAAGTACCCTTTGTAACAGCCAATAGATTTCTGGTACTTTACATCAGCACACCTTTTGTTGACTAATAAAACATATAATATAGTGATTTTGTTAATGAATATATTAAAAAGCAGGCATTGGAATAAATGGTATGTATATTCTCTTAGTATAGATTTGTATAGTTGAAAAAGAGAGAAATATCAAACATTCAAAACTGGGAATGAAAATGCCAGTGTGAAGTACAAATATAGGAAATAATTCCATGAATTTTATTAGTCTCTCTTATCTAATTTAGCTCATTTTTAATGAAATAGGAAAGTGCATGCTGCACAATGTACTTGGTACAACAAGAATATAATTATTCAATTTTGTTAACAGTGTATAGGTCTATTTAGCATTAATTAAATTAAGATGAAGAGTGACTGAAATTGAAATGCATATTCTACGATATGGCATACAATGGTACATTGTAACTGAAATTCATCAGAAACTTAAATATGTGCATTTTTAATGTATTCTTCAATCCTAGGTAGTGTAAGGTTCAAAGTGAAGCCAAGGAATGGAAGCATCTTTGAAATCAGACTGGGATCTGACGTTAGTGTTAGCAAACCCTTTTAATGAGTGAGAGATCTTATCAGGCAGGCTGAATAAACAGCAGCCCCAAGGGACGGGGAGAAGACAATTTTTATAATTCATTCTGGGGTTAGAGTAAAAAGGGCTAGGTTGCATTGATTTATGCTAGCCGTATAATTCAAGTTGAGGATGTAATAACTCATATGGGCTTTGTAATTCCTCCTGCATCCTTGACGTTATTATCTCTTTGTCATGGGTTGTTATTTTCATATCAACAGGGATGCTCAAGGAGGGAATGGGGGTGCGAGGTCTGCTTTCATTTTACAGGAATGTTTACCTGCAGGAAGGTAGAGGGAGAGGGTTGGAGAAGGGAGGCTGGGAAGGAGCTCTGAGCTTAACAGTCACAATCTCTTAATTTTCAAAAAAGACAGTTTTTTCAAAAAAATGTTAGAAGATATCTGAGAAGAAAATAAAAATTGGCCAGTATATACCAACAAATACTTAGCCCATGAAAAAGAGTAATTTTGCCTAGAGTTGCTAACACAGTGGCAATCTGAGTCAATGAGGGTACAAGGAAATCTCTCTCAACTAAGAGCAGGAATTTACCCTAGGACTCAAATAGCCAGAAACCATAATTTCATTATTCAATGTTATATTTTTTAAACATACCAAATGAAATCAATAGTAGTTTAATCATGTGTGTGTGTGTGTGTAACAGTTCGATTATGTATATACTTTTAATTTTCATTGGATTAAAGCAGATACTATGATACTATGTGTAGTAAGGGATTCTGACTTTGATTTGTATTAGTGCCCTTTTAGACAAGCTTAGTATTGCTAATTATTTCATGAATCAAAAAACTATCAAATCTAAAATGATTCTCAGCATATATCTTAAGTATGATTCATTGATTATAATATGCATTTGTTAAAAATCTTTGTTCATTTAAAATAATATAAATGAAAAAGGAAAGTAAAATAGAAAATCTAAATTTTCTATGATTGTATAGTCAGATGAAATTTTGTGGTTTCAGAGTGGAGAGTCTAATAGTGAATTACTGAAAAGGTGTTTCTATAATTTTTAATTTCACTCATTGGAGACACATGAAATATATCGAAAATTTTCCAAAATAAAACTCTCTTAAAACCTAAAAATAAAAAGATAGTGGTTAAAAATGTCTCAATAAAAAAGATTTGTTTTAAAAATCACGGTGATGTCAGGAATTGTACACCCAAGTGGAACCGTGGTTAATAGTTAATAGTCGGGTTTCAGAAATGCTCTCGTCAATTTTTAAAAATGAATCACAATTCAAGTTACCATTTTATATTTGCGTATGACACCACTCTAAGGTGTTATGTCCCTTTATTTTCTAAAGTCGTGATTTTAGCTCAAGACTTCAAGTTTATGTATGTTCATGTATGCTGAGTATGCATTACTAAAAATATATATTAGAGGAATACATGGTGAGAGACAAATATGAAGTGTTGGAATTACCTATTACTCTAAAGTGGTCTTAGTTTGTGTTTATTCATTGTTGTAAACTATAATCATTCTTTCATAGATTGGAGGGGGGTACACTCTGCTTGATGGATTACGTCCTTGAATTTTATGAACCATTCCTCTCTGCCATGATATCTTGAGTCACTCTTTGTCAATATGTGGACACTAAAAGTCCCATTTTCTCTTCTGGGACTAATGTAATTGTTATGCACCTTTATTTTCTAAGTTTGTGATTTCTGCTCTAAAGTTCAAGCTTATGTAAGTACATGTATGACTAATATTCATCACAAAAATATATATTAAGAGAAAGACCGTGGTGAGAGACAAATATGAAGCTTTGGATCTTCTCTGCCTTATTTATTTACCTGCACTCCCTTTTAAAATTAAAAATTTCTTCAAACTAATATCGATCTCAGTTCATAGTTTTAAAATAAAAATATTACATCAGCTTTATGAAAGCCATTCATTGTTCACTTTGTCCACATGATGTAGTATGGGATCACATATCAATAAAACTGATAGATAAAGAAAAAAAGTTGTTCAAGGTCAGCCAGAAAAACACCTATGTATGTCACCATCAAAAAATGAATTGAAAGGTAACAATTTCTTCTCTATTCTTCCTTTTTTATTATAATTACTATAGAGCTATTGAAAAGGTTTAATAAAGATCAAAGAGAAGAATACACCCCACTGTAATATACCAAGGACCAGGGAATGTACAATTGGATAAAAAAGATATTGGTATAATATGTCTCAATAAACTAGATTTGTTTAAGAATCCTGGGGACATCAGGAATTGTACACCTAAGTTGAGCCATAGGTAATAGTTTTCAGACATGTTTAAGAAATACTCTGGCCATTTTTAAAAAATGAATCACAATTCAAGTTTCTTTTGGAGATGGACAACCGTAAAGAATTGTGCCCATTTGCTTTCTATGGTTGTGATTTCTGCTCTAGACCTCAAGTTTATGTATATACATATATGAATGAGATGTAACATTGAAAATAATGATTAAGAGAAGGAGTGTGGTGAGAGACAAATTTGAAGATTTGGAATTACCTATTTCTATAAAGTATCTTCCTTTTGTGTTTCTTCAGTGTTGGAGGCTATAATCACGCATGCATAGAATATAGGGCGGTACACTCTGTTTGATGCATTGGTTGCTTGACATTTATGAACAATTCCTCTCCCCCATAATATGCTGTAAACAATTGAGACACTCTTTGTCACATTGTGTTGGCAAGTTTCATCATAACCCATAGGAAAAATTAGGAGGTGTGGTGCTATTTGTGCTCTGACACCCTGGGATTTCATTTATCTATATGTGAATTCTGCTTCTTTGTAAGAATGATTTTGATTTTATTTCCAAAGCTTTCTTAAAAATTATAATATGTCATAAGAGCAGGTATTTATATATGGATACCTGCATCACATTTTCTCTGCACTCGGGAACAGCCCAATGATGTACAGAAATTCAGGAATGGTTTCCTTGACACCAAATCCAGGGCCTTCTAAACATGCAGTAAACAACTGTGAAATAATGGGAAAGGATGGAAAATGATCTCCTCAGAATTATCAATTTACCTACACCCCCTTTACTTTTTTAAAAAATTGTTTTTATTGTGGATAAAAATCAATTTTTTTAAAAAAATTAACATTTTATTTCAATCTAACATACCTTTTATTTCATAATTTTAAAATAAAGACCTTTTCAACAGCTTTAAAAAAGCCATTCTTTTTTCACTTTGTCCACATGATGTAGTATGGGAACATATATAAATAAAACAGAATGGGAGGCCACACACTCTGCTTTATAGATAGGTCCTTGACTTTTAAGAACCATTCCTCTCTCCCATGATATCTTGTAAACTTTTGAGTCACTCTTTGTTACTTTCTGTGCACTACAAGTCCCTTTTTCACTTCTGGGTGTTGGCACCAACCTTCATAAGCCATAGGCGAAATTTGGAGACTGGGAGCTATTTGTACTCTGAGTTCCTGGGTTTTCATTTGTTTATATGAGGATTCTGTTTCTTTGTAAGAATGAGTTTAATCTTATATCTAATACTTTCTTAAAAATTGCAATATATCATAAGAGCAGGCATTTATGTTTGGATACCGGCATCACAATCTCCCTGCACTGGAGAACTCCCCAATTATATCAGAGAATCAGGAATAGTTTCCTTGATATGAAATCAATAGCCTTCAAAACATTCAGTAAACTATCGTGAAATCATGGACAAAGTTCTCCTCAGAATCACCAATTTACCTGCACTTCCTTTCAAAATGAACATTTTCTTTCAATCTAATATCCACTTCTGTTCATAATTTTAAAGTTAAGATCTTTTCAACACAGTTAAAAAAGCCATTCATTGTTCACTTTATCCACATTATGTAGTATGGGTCATATGTGTCTGGGATATCATTTGTGTATATTTGGATTATATTTCTATGCATGCATTACTTTGATTTTATTTCCAATACTTTCTAAAAAATTACAATATATCATAAAAGCAGGTATTTATATAGGGATACATGCATCACAATCTGTTTGCACGCAGAACAGCCCAGTGATGTCTGGAAAATCAGGAATGGTTTCCTTAAAACCAAATCTGGGGCCTTCTAAACATTAGTAAGCCATCATGAAATCACGGAAAAAGATCTCCTCAGAATTATCGAAGCACCTACACTCCCTTTTAAAATTAATACTTTCTTCCAACGTAGTATAGGTTTCAGTTCATAATTTTAAAATAAAGACCAGTTCAACAACTTTTAAAAAGCCATTCATTGCTCACTTTGTTCACATGATGTAGTATGGGATCACATATCAAAAAACTAATAGATAAACAAAAAATAGTGTTCAAGGAGAGCCAGGAAATCACCTACATTTGTAAGTGACAAGAAATGTATTGAGACATGAAAAATTTCTTGTTTTTTCTTCTGTTTTTTTCTTTATTTATGATAATTATTATATAGCAATTGAAAAGTTTTAATAATGATTTAAGAGATGAATACACACCACTGTGAATATACCAAGGGCTAGGGAATGTACACTTTGGATAAAAAAGATATTGGGTTAATATGTCTCAATAAAACAGATTTGTTTTAAAAGTCATGGGGATGTTAAGAATTGTACAGCTAAGTTGAGCCATTGACAATAGTTATTAGTCATGTTTCAGAAATTCTCTGGTCAATTTTTAAAAATTAATCACAATTCAAGTTACTGCTGAATATGTGTGTAGGGAACCACTCTAAGCTGTTATGCCCCTTTATTTGCTAAGGTCGTGATTTTGGCTCAAGACAATAAGTTTATATATGTTAAGGTATGCCTGGTATGCATCCCTGAAAATATATATTAGAGGAATAGGGGGTGAGAGACAAATATGAAGCTTTGGTATTTGTTGTTTCTCTAAATTGTTAATACTTTTGTGTTTATTCATTGTTGGAGGCTGTAATCAGGCATGCATAGAATGATGGGTGGTACCCTCTGCTTGCTGGATTAGATCCTTGACTTTTATGAATCATTCTTCTCCCCCATGATATCTAGTAAATATTTGAGTCTCTGTTGGTAACCTTGTGGACACTACAAGTCCATTTTTCTCTTCTGTGTGTTATCAAGGTCCTTCATAAGCCATAGGAAAAATCCAGAGGCTGGGAAATTTGTGTACTCTGAGTTCCTGGGTTTTCATTTGTGGATATGTGGATTCTGTTTCTTTGTAAGATTGAGTTGGCTCTTCTTTCCAATACTTTCTAAAAAATTACAATATGTCATAACAGCAGATATTTCTATATGGATACCTGCATCACAATCTCTCTGTACTTGAGAAAAGCCAAATGATGTCCAGAAAATCAGGAATGGTTTCCTTGAAACAAAATCTGGAACCTTCTAAACATTCAGTAAACAATCATGAAATCATGAAAAAAGATCTCCTCACAATAATCGATTTACATACACTCCCATTTAAAATTAACAAATACCACAATGTAATATGTGTTTCAGCTCATAATTTTAAAATATAGACCATTTCAACAGCTTTAGAAAAGCCATTCATTTTTCTCTTTGTCCACATGCTGTAGTATGGGATCACATATCAATAAAACTGATAAATAAACAAAAAAGGTTTTTCAAGGACAGCTAGAAAAACACCTATGTATGTCAGTGTCAACAATTGGATTGAGAAGTGAGTAAATTCTTGTTTACTATTCTGGTATTTCTTCATTTATTATAAATATTATGGAGTTATTGAAAGGGTTTAATTCTGATTGAAGTGATGATTGCACACCACTTGGAATATACCAAGGGCTAGGGAATGTACACATTGGACTAAAAATATATTGGATTAATATGTCTCAATAAAACAGATTTGTTTTAAAAGCTGTGGCAATGTCAGGAATTGTACAGCCAAGTGCTTCCATAGATAACAGTTATTAGTTGTGTTTCAGAAATGTTGTGGTCAATTTTTAAAAATGAATCACAATTTAAATTTCTTCTGGAGATGTGTGGATGGGACCAAAGTAAGGTGTTATGCCTCTTTACTTTCTAAATTCGTGATTTCATCTCAAGACTTCAAATTTATGTATGTTCATGGATTATTTTATGCATCACTAAAAACATATATTAAGTGAAAGGGTGGTGATCGACAAATAGGAAGCTTTGGAATTACCTGTTTCTCTAAAGTGGTCTTCCTTTTTTGTTTCTTCAATGTTGGAGGCTATAATCACCCATGTATGGAATGGAGGGCAGTACTCTCTGATTGATGTATTAGTTCCTTGAATTTTTTTGTCAATTCCTCTCCTGCATTATATCTTGTAAACATTTGTGTCACTCTTTGTCACCTTGTGGACCCTACAAGTCCCTTTTTCTCTTCTGGGTGTTGGCAAGGTCCTTCATAAGGCATAGAAAAAAATTGGAGCCTGAGAGCTATTTGTACTGTGTGTTCCTCTGTTTTCATTTGTTTATTAGTGGATTCTCTTTCTGTGAAAGAATGTTTGATTTTATTTCCAATAATTTCTAAAAAATTACAATATGTGATAATAGCAGGTATTACATATGGATACCTACCTCACAATCTCTCTGCATTTGTGAACAGCCCAACTATGTCCAGAAAATATGGAATGTTTTCCTTGAAACAAAATATGGAGCCTTCTAAACATTCAGTAAACCATCGTGAAATCATGGAAAAAGATCTCCTCTGAATTATCTGTTTACCTACATTCCCTTTTAAAATTAACATTTTCTTTCAAACTGATATTCCTTTCAGTTCAAAATTTTAAAATAAAGAACTTTCAACTGCTGTAAAAAAGCCATTCATTGTTTCCTTTGTCCACTTCATGTAGTATGGAATCACAGATAAATAAAACTGATAGATTAAAAAAAAAGTTGGAGGCAAGATGGCATGGGTTTAGGAGGGTACTCACTGACTAGCGCTCTGGGGATTGCCGTTTGTCGATGGGGTCCTGTCTGAGGGTCTGTGCTGTGGGTGCATGGAGCAAGAAGCTTGGGTCATCTAGCAGTGGGCAGATCGACAGCGTGGATTGATCGGTGGAGATTCAAGAGTTTTGAGCCTGCCTGTTGTGGTTAACACAGAAGGCTGAGCCCCACCCACAGGTAAAATGGCTTGTTAGAGCTGCACTCCTGCACCTGTGACAACAACTCCCAGTGTGATGGAGCATACTCTGAGGGAGGGAAGGCTCTGACAGAAGGTGGAGAGATGTTTAACTTCTGTGGATTTGTCTGCCTGGACACCCTCATAGATATGAGGAGCAGATAAACCAGCTTGAAACAGTGCCAGGCTGAGGGGAGAGGCGAATCTGCTGAGGAAACCTGATTTACCCAGCAGCTCACTGACACTGCGGCTTGGCCCCAGAGGGGGAGGAGTAAGCCAGTTTTATTGCTCTGCACTGATGAGCATCAGAGCTCCTGCTCCCCTGGGGAGGCCAGGAAGTGGGAAGGGTTTGATTAGTTTCCACGAGTCTATTTAGGGTCCCTTCCATGAAGGGGGGATCTAGCAAAGGACTTTTTTTGGGTCCATTATGAAGCAAAAAAAAAAATACAGTCACTTTAAAAAATGAATTCCTGTTCTTAATTTAGTCTAATACCTAAAATCTGCCTCAAAACCTGCAGATAGAATCCTCTGGGAAATTGGTAAACGTAAGCAGGCTGAGAGGATCCAGAAAGACCCTAGAAGGCACACATCCTCCTTAGCTTTGTTTGACTGCTTGCTGGTGTGGTTGTTTGGTTTTTCTCTGTTTATTTGTTGTCTCTTGCTTTTCTTTCCTCTTTCCTCACCCCTTTCTGTTTTCCTTCCATTATTTTTAAAATTAGGTGCTTTTAGCTTACCTCTTCTTTGCTGTGCTGCTTCTTCAGTGTTCTCCCATTCTCTGTCTATATTGATATTGTAACCCATGGTATCTCTTATCCTTCCTTCATCTCTCTGCCTTCTGCTTTCTGTTGAGTTTTTTAGACACCATGCTTTTTCATTAGCCCACAACTTAAGGGTGTCAATTTCTAGTCTATTTTATTTTCTTCTTCTTTTTTTAACTAATATTAGCTTTTTCCTTTTAGCCCTTTCTTTACTCTTTCTCTCCCTCTTCATCATTCTAGCCTTCTAAATCATTAAATATATATTCCTCTATTTGGTTTCCCAGTCCATTGTAGGAACTCCACTTTTTTTCCTATTAATCTACACTGCCTACACTAGTTAATTATTCTTTTCACTAAGTCCTATTTGGCCCCTCTTCTAACATTTATCAATATTCCTATTATCCTTCTTCCCTTCTCACATCTTTTGATTCCTTTGGCAATAATTTCTTGCTCTCAAGGCAACATAGAAAGAAGCAAGGAAACAAAATAAGAAGAGAAAGTGTCAAAGAGTAAACTTAACACCAACACAGAAAGACCAGCTAGATAAAACTCTAGAGGAGAGAGAGAAGCTAATCAACTGAATAAACCCAGCAAGTTAAAATGATGACAAGAGGCCAATGAAAAATTACAAAGCACAATGAGAAACAGGAAGACATGGACCAGTCCAATGAACAAACTAAAAACCAGGATTATATGCAAAGCATCGAAAAACCAATCAAAGATTCACAAACAAATGTCATGAACCAACATAATGAAGAGAAGGAAGAGATAAAGATTATACAGAAGACACTGGGAGAACATACTGAAAAAAATAGTAAATATGCACAAAAGGTAATGGTTATGATGGTGATCAATGGTATAATCCAAGAAATCAAAAAGACACTGGATTCACATAACAGCATATTTGAACAGGCAGAAGAAAGAATTAGTGATATGGAAGGCAATACAGCTGAAATAAAACAGATAGTAGAACAGATAGACAAAAAATAGAAAAAATCCAGTTGGGACTGAGGGATTTAACTGACAACACAAAACACACAAACATAGGCATTATGGGAATCCCAGAAGGAGAAGAGAATGGAAAGAGAACAGAAGGAGTGTTGAAGGAAATAATGGCTGAAAACTTCCCAACCCTATTGAGATAGAAGAATGTGTAGATCTAGGAAGCAAAGCATACCCCAAGCAGTATAAATCCCATCAGGTCAAATCCAAGACATATACTTGTCAAAATTTCCAATGCTCAAGAAAAAGAGAAAATACTCATGGAAGTAACAGAAAAGAGAACCATCACATACAAGGGAAGTTTAAAAAGATTAAATGCTGATTTCTCAAATGAAACCATGGAGGAAAGAAGATAATGGTATGACATAGTCAAAGTAATAAAAGAAAAAGTCTTCCAGCCACAAATTCTATATCCAGCAAAACTGGCATTCAAAAATGATGGAGAGTTCAAAATATTCACAGATAAACTGAAATTAAGACAGTATGTCAATAAGAAACTGGCACGTCAAGAAATACTAAAGAAAGTTCTACATGTTAAAAGGAAAAATCAAGAGAGAGAGAGAGTTGGAGGAGAGTTTATAACAACTAAATATAGAAAAACAGAAACAAAACAACTTATGACATACATTAATCTAAAAAAATATATGGCTGAAGAAAGAAATTCGTTGTGAATAATAGCACTGAATGTTAACAGATTAAACTCACGACTCAAGAGACATAGATTGGCAGAATGGATGAGGAAATATGATCCATCTATATGATGTCTACAAGAAACCCACCTTCGACCCAGGCATTCAAGGAGCCTGAAAATAAATGGTTGGAAAACAATTTTACAAGCAAACAATAGCCAAAAAAGTTCAGGAGTAGGTATTCTAATTTCAGACAAAATATACTTTAAATGCAAAACTATTGTAAAAGACAAAGATGGACACTATATATTAGTAAAAGGGGTAATCTCCCAAGTAGAGAGAAGAATCATAAACATTTTCACATTTAATCAGGGTGCCTCAAAATATGTGAGGCAAACTCTGGAAAGGCTAAGTGGAGAAATAAATTCCTTTACAATTAC
>JAQZBX010077410.1:0-14281 GCA_029593785.1 Cabassous unicinctus | reverse complement strand
AATTGTGAATAATGCTGCTATGAACATAGATGTGCAAATGTCAGTTCTTGCCATTGCTTTCAGTTCTTCTGGATATGTTCCCAGTAGAGGAGCTGCTGGATCATATGGCAGTTCTATATATAGCTCAGTGAGGAACCACCCACTGTCTTCTACAAAAGCTGCATCCTTCTACAATCCCACCAACAGTGAAGGTGTTTTCCTATTTCTCCACATCTTCTCCAGCAATTGTAGTTTTCTGTTTTTTAAATGATGTCCATTCTATATGGTGTGAAATGATATCTCAGTGTAGTAATTTTTAACAATTTATTGAATTATATAATTCATACATGAACATACATAAACTATAAGTGTTCAGTAAACATTATGAACTTAAAAAACAAGCATGCATAACACCATACATGGCTCCCACACATTCTCCCCATACAAACACCCTGCATTGTTGTGAAACATTTGTTAACAAATCATGAAAAGCATGTGAAAGTGTTATTACTAACTATAGCCTGTATTTCCTCCCTTGTACATTTTTTTAAGGATTTATTTATTGACTTTTATCCATTTTCACCCCCCCCCATTTTTGCTATTTCTGTGTCCATTTGCTTTGTCACTCTGTATCCATTTCTTGACCTCTCTTTTCATCCTTCTCCTCCTGTCTACACTGGGATTTTATCCTTGGAACCTCCAATGTGGGAGAGAGGCATCCTACCACCTGTGCCACCTTATTTCCTGTTTTTTTTTAGCAGGTCTCATCTTGGCTCACCCATGTGTCACTCTCCAGTTATGTCATCATTTTGCTGCACAGCTAATGCGGCCTGGAGGTTCACACACATGGGGCCTAGCAGCTCACCCACTTGTGGGACCTGGTGGCACACCCACACATGGAGCCTGATGGTGCACCTGTGCACAGGGCCTGATGTCTCACCTGCTTGCAAGGCCTGGCAGTGCACCTGTCCATGGGGCCTGGCAGCTCACCTGCTTGCAGGCCCTGGCAGTGTACCTGCAGAAGAGGCCTGGCAGCTCACCCACTCATGGGGCCTGGTGACACACCTATGTGTGGGACCTGACACTCATGGGGTCTGCTCACCCATGTGCCTTCTATATTTAACTTTTTAAACTTTTTACTGGGAGGTCCTGGGGATTGTACCCAGGTCCCTCCATATGGGTGATGGATGCCCAATCACCTGAGCCATATCCATCCCCTGTTATATCTCTTAAGGTTGACCAAAGATACCCAAAGTTACAGTTTTTTTCCCATACAGGATGGTCATATAATAAATCAGGCTTAAATTATCATCAGCATTCCAAAAACCAGAACTAGGGAGAAAAACTAGGCTTGGGAATACATGCATGGTTTTTATATTTGCTATATTGCAAATATTTAGCCTATCCTGATTACCACAAAATCAGGACAAGAATATTCACACTCAGTGTAGTTTTGATCTGCACTTTCCTAATAGCGTATGATGTTGAATATTTTTTTCATATGCTTTTTGGTTCATTTAAATTTACTCTTGGAGAAATGTCTATTCAAGTTCATTTTTCCATTTTTAATTGAGTTGCTTAGCTTTTTATCATTGGGTTGTATTATCCCTTTATATATCATGGATATCAAATCCTTATCAGATATGTGGTTTCCAAATATTTTATCCCATTGAGTAAACTGTCTCTTTAACCTTCTTGACAAAGTCCTTTCATGCACAAAAGTGTTTAAGTTGCATTCCTTTTATATTTAGCTCTTTGATCCATTTTGAATTAATTTTTGTATAAGGTGTGAGATAGGGGTCCTCCTTTCTTTTGGATATGGATATCCAGTTCTCCAGCTCCATTTGTTGAATAGACTATTTTGATTCTACTGGCACTTTCTTGAAAACTCAGGCTTAGAGGATTTTTGCCCAACATCCAGGACTCTGATGAATGTCTCAGCCTTATACTAGAACAGAAATAAGAGAACCAGGCAGTGAAGCAGTGTGGGCACCAGAGCTCAAGGAGCACAGATCCCCTTTACCTGTAGTGAATACAAGCTCTTACAAAGCTTGATTGTAAGAAGGAGGTGACAAATGCCTGAAGTGATCATTATTTCTTTGTGTACAATTTAATTCTTATTTAAAATTTAAATGCCATTAAAGTATTTTTTAGCTTTTTCTGAAAGTAAAATATATCAGCCATATTCAAAATTGAAAAAAGTTGTCAGAAAGGATATTAATTAGACTCTTTAGTTGAAGATGATAGGAAAATATTCAGAATTGCTTTACCCAAAATTGTGAGTTCAGGTTGAGATATTGGGGATCTACAGAAATGCAGTACTGTAAGAGCCAGGCTGCCCTGAGAAATTGCATCTGAATCAGGGAAATACCATGTCCAGGAAAGTTTCTGTCTGTGTCCCATCAGTGAATCAAAAAAGTTCTCTGGGTGTCTGTGGGGAGTTTCCATCTTCTCAGTCTTTTCATCTGGTGAGTTCATGGCTGTTGGCATCTCTAGTCTAGGTTCTTAAAATAAGGTTTGGAAAGGGAAGCTTTTGATGTGTGCATGGCTGGCCTCAAGGGATTGTATTTTGTAACATACTCATTCTCTACCATTTAAAAACTGCTATTGCCAATTCAAAGAAGTGGTGACTAGTTTCTTAGAAAATCACTTGCAAAAAAAAGCCAATGAACCACTACTGAATTTTGTGTTAATAATGTACCCCACAACTTTTTTGAAAGCCTTTATTAGCATTAATTGCTTTCCTATCAATTCTTTGGATTTTCTATATATAGGATCATGTCATCTGTGAATATAGTTTTACATCTTCCTTTCAAATTTGGATGCATTTTATTTCTTTTTCTTTTCTAATTTCTCTTGCTAGAACTTCTTGAACAATGTTGAACAGTACTGGTGAAAGCAGACCTTCTCGTCTTGTGTCCAAAATTATGGGGCAAACTTTCAGTCTTTCAGAATTGACATCAATTAATGTTGATTGATTTTCTTATGTTGAACCATCAATATATTTCTGGGAATAATTTTCCTTGGTCATGGTGAATAATCCTTTTAATATGCTCTTGGATTCAATTTGCCAGAGTTTTGTTGAGGATTTTGGCATTTTCTGTTCATAAGGGTAATTGGCCTCAAATTTTCTTTTCCTATCCTCTCTTTACCTGACTTTGAAAACAGGGTAAACCTAGCCTCATAAAATAAGTTAGGGATTATATTTTTCTCTTCACATTTTTGGAAGAATTTGAGAAGTGTTTATATTTCTTTGAATGTTTGATAGAATTCACCAGCGAAACCATCTGGTCTTGGGCATTTGTTTTATACTATTAAGTCAATCTTTTTACTTTTTATAGGTCTGTTGAGATTTTCTATTTTTCTTAAGTGACTTTTAGGTATTTATGTGTTTCTACAAATATGCCCATTTCACCTAGATTATCTAATTTGTTGACATAAAATTGTTCATAATATTACTTTTTGATCCTCTTTATTTCTGTAAGTCAATAGTAATTTCCCCAATTTGAACTTTTTAAACAATTTTATTGATAGTTATTAATAAACATATAATTTATCCAAAGTGTACAATCAGTGGTATTTGCTATAATCACATAGTTATGTATTCATCACTTCAATCATTATTAGAGCAATTTCATTATTTCAATAATAATAATAAAAAAGAAACAAACCAAAAACAAGAAAATTCCTCATCTCCCAATCTCTCTAGGTTTCTCCCACTGTACATAGTTGCTGATTTTACTTATTTACATCAGAGATTATGCAAACCAAGCTTATTTTCCAGACTATCCTCCCTGACCAAAATTACAATGGTTTCAAATAACTCATTTCATTTTATTCTTCTTAATGCAGTTTTAAAATACTTCCAGTATATACACAAGTATGTTTCTTCAATGAGTGTCATATCTATTAACTTACTTCATTTATTCATTCATTTGACACAAATTACAGAGTATCTACTATAGATGAGGCTTTAGGAGAAATATTGGGGATATACTGATTAGAAAATCATCAACAGTGGTGACAATGTTTGTTTTTCTTTTTCTAGATCAAATTTCCAGCCTTACCTCTCACATGCCACTGCCTGCTCTCTCTCCTCTCCTCACTACCTTGAAACCAATCTTGCAGCTGTAACACAGCAGAGAAAAATGACTGTGCCTGAAGGGGAGAAAAGAGTAAAAAACAACTTCAGTACCCAGTTAATTTAAATATCAAATTCTTCTTGACCTCTCCCTTCTCTCTCCCTCTCACCCCTGCTATTCAAGTGCCTGAGAAATTCCTATTTGGGTAGTTCCTTATATTCCTCTTAACTCCTAGTCCTTACAGACTCTAGATGGATAAATTACTGGAAAAGAAAACATTCTAAATGAAATGGTGCTAATCACAACCTCAAAAATCCCTCACCCCTCACAGTGGAACAGTGGAACTGAACCATCCTAAGCACAACCTCAATAAATTCCTCAACCATCCCAGTGATCAACCCCCATTACTGGTTTCTATAGATTTTTCTCCAATCTTTTAATAGGTTGCTGTCTCTGTTTCAATGAAGTTGAGGTCTACTCTCTCTCCCTTGTGTAGAAGCCTGCTGAGAGAAGTCATCCTTGGCTGTTTAATATTGATGGGTGCAGTTTGTGTCTTTGACAGTCCCTACTTGTTTGATTATTCAATCACCCCAATAAACATCTGATATTGTGATAAGATTTATGAAGACTATTAAAACATACTATAAAAAGGGGTAGAGGCAACTAGGAATACTAATTTAGGATTGGCAGATTAGGGAATGTTTTTCTGGGCTAGTTAGTGGTGGTAGAAGTGGTTGAAGGAAATTTAAGTATTTGGTGAATAAAATGATAGGATTTGATTCACAAATGTGTGGATGGAGAGAGATGGAAAGTAATATAAATCTTTCCATCAGACACTGTTGGAATGTTTCTTATCATAGTTTTACAAGAAGTCCTCTACAGTCTAGCTATGGAAGTACATGTATAAGTGTTTGATGCTTAGATGCAGATACCTCCTTACCTGACAGGGAATGATGGAAATATTTACTGCTTTTACCTCTGCTACACTCAATGTCATCTATCCTTTCTCCTCACCTGCACCCCTATGGCTCAGGAGAGATTTATTAGGATCCAGTGAGGAATGGTGTGTAGTTCCATTGCAAGGCAAAAATCTCTGTATTATTCTCAAACCAGGGTGGGGGACGAATAGACAAATTCTGCAGGCCCAAAATATTTAGAAGAAATCTGGGATTTCAAGGATTTTTAAGAACACTGATGCATATGCCTTTATCTACACTTTCAGCATCTCATTCATTCCCAAATAAAACCATTCCTTTGACAAACCCCACTTGCTGGGATTGAGGATTCTGTCTTCACTGGTGTTTTACTCCCTTCCAATTTAAGCTCTGAGCCTGATGTTCAGTTTGCCTGCTGCCTGGCTCCAGGGAATGAGTCTCACTATCTACTGCCAAGGAGGTCATCTGGCTTTTACACTCATCATTACATCAGTGATTAATCACAATTGGTCTTTTATTGGCTCCTTAAAAAATGCTTTGATAATAGCCAGCAATAGACATCCAATTTCATTTTCCTTAAATGACTACTTCCCAGACCTTCTGAGATGCCTGAAATATTGCACCCTGCTGTATATCCTCTTCCAGTTCTCCAGGAGTGAAGGTTTTTACAATTACACTACAACTGGGCCAGGGATTCTCAGTTCTGGGCCTACCATTAATGAAGTAAATATAAATTATATGAGGTAAATATAAATTGTATTTATATTTCATAAATACAGTCATGTATGCAATATCACCCATATTCATGTTTTACATTAAGTTTTACTGTCTTATTAGTCCCATGTTACAGTTATTAGCTTTCCTTCTAGTAATAAACATGACTTTCCCTTTCAACCACTCTCATACCTATATATTAGCTCTGCTAGTTACAAACACCATTAGATGCTTTCACTATTTCTATTCATTTCCAAAGGTTTACAAACAACCTTTTTACCAATTCTGCACAGATTAACTCTCAACTTTCCATTTTCTATGCTCCTTCTATTTTCTGATGACCTATATTATAAAGATTAATGGAATGAGTTTACCCAATATTTTTAGTTACTAGTAGGGCAAACATACAGTATTTGTCCTTTTGTGTCTGGCTTGCTTCACTCAACATAATATCCTCCAGGTTCATCCATGTTGTCATGTTTCACTACTTCATTTCTTCTTACCTCTGCATAATACTCCATCATATGTATACATCAAAAATTTTTTATCCATTCAATTGATGGACACATGTGTTGTTTCCAAAGTTTGACAATCATGAATAATGCTGCTATGAACATCAGTGTGCAGATGTCTGTTTGTGTCTCTGCTCTCAATTCTTCTGGATGTATACCTAGTAATCATATTGCCAGCTCTCATAGCTAGTATATGTACAAGTTCCCTAGGAAATTCCAAACAGTCCCTCACAGTGGCTGTACCATTCTACATGCCCACCAACAGAGAATAAGCATTCCTGTTTCTCCACTTCCTCCCCAACATTTACAGTTTTCCTACTTTTTGATACCAGCCAATCTAATGGGTGTGAAATGATATCTCATAGTTTTTTTAAAAAATCAATGTCATTGATACATTTTAATAAGGCATACAATTCCTCCAAGGTGTGCAATCAATAGTATTTTCTATAATCACATAGCTGTGCATTCATCACTTCAATCATCATTGGAGTATTTTAATTATTTCAATAAAAATAATAATATGCAAAAAAACAGACAAATAAACAAGAAAATTCCTCACTTCTTAATCTTTCTATACTCCCCCCACTCTACATAGCTGTTCTTTCTGGCTATTCTATCCAAAGTGTGTAATCAATGGGTTTTAAAATAATCACAATATTGTACATTCATCTTAAAAATTCTAGAACAATCTCATTACTCCAAAAAGATAGACACCAAACTCCTTAGCATTCCTTCCTCATTCCTGCATAACTAAACTTTCATATTTATGAATTGATTCATATTTACATTTTATATAAATAGTATGATACAATACATAGTACTCTGTATCTGGTCTCTTCCACTTAGTAGAATGTGGGGTTTTTTTGTCTGATATTAACATTGTGTAATATTAACTTACATTTGTTCAGCTTCAAGGAAAAATGGTCATATATTTAATTCTACCCATATTCATATTTCACATAATATAATTAGTTCATAATAAGGCAATCATACAATATATTTCCTTTTCAGTCTGGCTTGTTTCACTCAACATAATATCCACCAGGTTCATCCATGTTGTCATGTTTAATGACTTCATTTCTTCTTTTTGTTTGTTTGTTTGTTATATATATATATGCTTTATTTTGTACATTTAATAATTGAAAATATAAACAATTAAAAACTAAAAAGTAAACACAGATGAATAAATATGTATGTTTCTCAATTAAATGTAATGGATACTTATAAAAATTTTTGAATCAAGCAATATGTTACACAATATATTTGGTTCATAGTAATGCATTCATACAGTATTTGTGCTTTTGTGTCTGGCTTGCTTCACTCAACATTATGTCCTCCAGGTTCATCCATGTTGCCATATGCTTTATGACTTCATTTCTTCTTACCACTGCATAATATTCTATCATGTGTATATCCACAGTTTGTTTATTCACTCATCAGTTGATGGACACTGACTTGTTTCCAACTTTTGGCTATCATGTATAATGCTGCTATGAACATTGGGGTGCAGATTTCTATTCATGTCCCTGCTTTTGAGTATATATGTAGCAATTGTATTACTGGGTCCCATGGCAAGTTTATGTTCAACTTCATTAGGAACTGCCAAACAGTCCTCCATAGTGCCTATACTATTGTACATTCCCACCAACAATGAATAAGTGCATCTATCTCTCTACATCCTCTCCAACATATATAATTTTCCAAATTTTTAATAGTGGGCAGTCTAATGGGAGTGAACTGATATCTCATTGTAGTTTTGATTTGCATTTCCCTAATTTCTTGTGATGCTGAACATTTTTTCATGTGCTTTTTGCCATTTTTATTCTTTGGAAAAGTGTCTTTTCAAGTCTTTCACCCATTTTTTAATGGGGTAGATTGTCTTTTTATTGTCAATTTGTATGATCTCTTTTTTATATCATGGATATTAAATCCTTATCAGACAAGTGATTTCCAAATATTTTTCTCCCATTGAGTTGACTGCCTTTTCACCCTTTTGACAAAGGCTTTTGAGGTGCAAAAGTGTTTAATTTTTAAGGAGGTCCCATTTGTCTAATTTTTATTTCTTGTTCATGGTTTGGGTGTAAGCTTTAAGAAATTACCACTTACCACAAGATATTTAAGATACTTTGCAATGTTTTCTTTTAGGAGTTTTATGGTTATCACTTTTATATTAAGGTCCTTGATCCATTCTGAGTTAATTTTTGTGTAAGGTGTGAGATAGGGGTCTTCTTTCTTTCTTTTGAATATGGATATCCAGTTCTTTCAGCACTATTTGTTGAATAGCTGTTTCTGGCCCAGCTGGGTGGACTTGACCACCTTGTCAAATATCACTTCACTATAGATGTGAGGGTATATTTCTGAGTTCTTGATTCAGTTTCATTGATCAATGTGTCTGTATTTATGTCAGTGCCATGCTATTTTTGCCATTGTAGCTAAGTAATATGCTTTATTTTTCATATTTTTTTTATTTTTAAAGAAGCTTTGATTACATAAATTTTAGTCCAGAAGTGAGTGTCCTCTGGCATTCCTCTTGTTTTTTAAGAATTTTTTGTCTACTCAGGGCCACTTAACTTTCCAAATAAATTTCATAATTAGTTTTTCCACTTCTGCAAAAAAGGCTGTGGGATTTTTATTGGGATTGTGCTGAATTTGTAAATTAGTTTGGTCAGAATTGACATCTTAATAATATTCAATCTTCCAATCCATGATTGGAATTGATGGTTTCACATCAAAGAAGATATAATACCAATCTTTCTCAAACTCTTCCAAAAAATTGAACAGGAGGTAATGCAACCAAACTCATTCCAAGAGGCCAAAATCACCCTTATATCAAAGCCAGATAAATATACTATGAAAAGAGAAAATTACAGACCAATTTTCTAATGAATTTGGGTGCAAATATCCTCAACAAAATACTTGCTAAGAAAATCCAAAAGCATTTTAAGAGAACAATACACCACAATCAAGTGAGTTTTATACCTGATATCTAAGGATGTTTCAGAATAAGAAAATCAATTACTGTAATAAGTCATATTAATAAATTGAAGAAGAAAAAATCACATGGTCATCTCAATTGCTGCAGAAAAAACATTTGACAAAAAACAACATCCTTTCTTGGTCAAAAACATCAGAAATATAAGAATACAAGGAAACTTTCTCAACATGATAAAGTGCATATATAAACACCCAAAACTAACATTGTACTCAGTGATAGGTGAAAGATTGAAAACTGTCCTGTTGAGAACAGGAGCAAGAAATGATGTCCACTGTCACTACTGTTATTCAATATGCACTAGATGTTCCAACCAGAGCAATTAGGCAAGAAAAAGAAATAAACATCACTCAAATAGGAAAGGAAGAAGTAAAACTTACAATATTCACTGGTGATATGATCCTATACATAGAAAATTCCCAAAAACTCCACTCCATAGCTACTACACCAAGTAGATGACTTCAACAAAGTGGCAGGATATGGAAAATTCTGTAGCATTTCTATACACTACTAAGCAATCTGAAGAGGAAGTCAGATAAATTTGTATTTACAATAGTGACTAAAAGAATAAAATATTTAGAAATAAATTAACTGATGACATAAAAGACTTCTATTCAGAAAACTACAAAACATTGCTAAAAAAATAAAAGACCTAAATAAATGGAAAGACTTTTCATGTTCATAGATAGGAAGACTAAATATCATCAAGATGTTAATCCTACCCAGTCTTATTTACAGATTCAACATAATTCTAATAAAAATTACAGCAGCATTTTGCAAAAATGTAAAAGCCAATTACCAAGTTTATTTGTAAAGTTAATGGACCCTGAATAGCCAAAAGTATTTTTAAAATGAAGAAAAAGTTGAAGGACTCTCATGTCTTAACTTTAAAGCACATTACTTTGCAACAGTATTAAAAACAGCAAGGCACTGCCATATTGACATATTGACTAATAGATTCAAAATGAGAATTCAGAAATAGAGTCTCACATATAGTCAAGTAGTTTTTTTGACAAGTGTGTCAAACCCACCTAACTAGGTTATAGCAGTGTATTCAACCAATGGTGCTTGGAGAACTGGATATCCATAGCTAAAAGAAAGAAAAAAGACCTCTTTCTTACACCTTATACAAAAATTAACTCAAAACAGATCAAGTTAATAATAGGATGGTTTATGGGAAAATAGGGGATTTGGGGAAGATGGCATCGGACTAACAGGCAGAGCTCAATGGTCTCACAAAAACAATGGAGAAAGAGTCAAAAGATGTCCCAGAGACTTGCTTTGGGGATCAGCAGAGTAGGACAGTGCTACCCAACACCCAGAAGGTGAGGGACAGAGAGATTAAGAAGATGAAACAACAAACATGAGTTATCAAACCCCCTCAGTTGCTGGGAAGGGCTTCCCTCCCCGATCCCCAAGATATTAAGCTGGGGTAACACCCCTGGCTCACTGCAGCTGAAAGAGGGGAACCCACATCTTCCTCCCTGTTAGCTGTTTCAAAGGAAAAGGGAGAGGGAGTCAGGGGGATGTACTTCAGTGAATTCAGCCAGCAGAGCCCATTTTGAATCTCTGCTCTGGAGATTCATCACAGGAACACAGGAAAGTGGAGACCAAAACACCTCCATGGAAAGGTGCATGGAAAAGCACCATCTGCTGACACTTCTGGAAATTGTATGGGCAAAAGCTGTTTATGGTTCTCACTGTATCCTAACCCCTGCAGGAAAAAAATGGTGAACCATTAGTGAGTCCCTGATTCAATTTTGATAACTTAATCTGGGCAATTTTAATAGCTTAGAATAAGTTGAACCAAATATCAAGGAAAAGCTGTGAAAAAAAACCAGGCAAGAGAGAAAAATTGGCCACCAGAATAAATTAACCAATGTATTCAGATGCCTGGATATCAGCAAAAAATTACAAGCCATACTAAGAAAGAGGAAGATTTTGATATGCTGTGGTCTCATTTTCATTCATTTTGAGATATTTGCTATTTTTTTGACAATTTTTTCTTTGACTGCTTTGACTGGCTACTTAACAGTGAGTAGTTTAATTTCCATGTATTTGTGAATTTTCCCTTTCCCACCCTTTATTGATTTCCAGCTTCATTTCATTATGATCAGGAAAGGTGCTTTGTAAAATTTCCATTTTTTAAAATTTATTGAGACCAGTCTTGTGACCCAAAATATAGTCTATCCTGGAGAAGGATCAATGAGCACTTGAGAAGAATGTATATCCTATTGTTTGGGGGTATAAGATTTTACAAATGTCTGTAAGGTCTAGTTTATTTATCAATTTATTCATTCTTTTGTCTCCTTATTTATCCTCTGTCCAGATATTCTACACAATACTGAGAGTTGTGTATTGAAGTTTCCTACTATTATTGTAGAGTCATCCATTTCTTTCTTCAATTTTATCAGTGTGTGCCTCATGTATTTTGGAGCACTCTGTTTAGGTGCATATATATATATGATTGTTATTTCTTCGTGGTGAATTGCCTCTTTAATTAATATATAGTGACTTTCTTCATGTCTTATAACAGTTTCAATTTAAAATCTATTTTGTTTGATATTAGTATTGCCACTCCAGATCTTTTTGTTTACTATTTGCATGAAATATCTTCCAACATTTCAGTTTCAGCCTGAGTGCGTCTTTGCATATAAGTTGGGTTTCTTGTAGGCAGCATTTAGATGGCTCAAATCTTTATCCATTCTGTCAGTCTATGTCTTTTGATTGGGCATTTCAATCCATTAACATTCAATGTTATTACTGTATAGGCATTACTTACTTCATCCATTTTATCCTTTGGCTTTCCACTGTCATATCTTATTATTTTCTGTCTTTTTACCCTCTAAGTTACCATTACTAATAATCTTTACTTCTATACTCTTCTCCAAGTCTCTTGGCACCATTTTTTCCTTTCAGGCTGAAACAGTCCTTTTAGTATCTCTTGTAAATCTCATCTTTCTGTACATATTGTCTCAGTGTTTGTTTGTCTTTGAAGACTTGAAACACACTCTGATTTTTGAAGTACAGTTTTTCTGGATAAAGAAATCTTGGCTGGCACTTTTTCTCTTTCAGTACCTTAAATATACCATACCCCTACATTTTCACTTCCATGGTTTCTGATGAGAGATCAGCACTTAGTCTTATTGAGCTTTGTTTGTATATGATCATTCTATTTCTCTTGCTGCTTTCAGAATCTTCTTTTTATACCTGGCATTTGACATTTTGAATAGTAGGTGTCTTTGAGAAGGGTCTATTAAGATTTATTCTGTTCAGGGTTCATTGGTCTTCCCTTGTTCATCCTGATGCTTCTTCCCATCTCCCACATCATCACAATTTTGGCCCCCTTTACATATAGGGTGGCTGTGAATGAAATCCAAAACCAGTCTATCCTACAAGGCTCCATGAGATCTCTCTTTTGCACACTTCCCCATCCTCAGTTTTGTTTCTTCAAAGTTCTTTTTCCACCTCATGGCATTGTCCTTGCTGGTACTTTTGCCTAGAGTGACTTTTCCTTAGAACTTTGCATGGCTGGATCGTTTTCATCTTTCAGGTATCAGCCTGAATGTCACATGATCACTCAGATTAAAGTAGGTCTATGTAAAGTAGATCCCCACCCTCTTATTAGTGATTATAAAAACCTTTTAAATTCCTACTCACCATTGATAATAATCTGTATTTATTTTATCCGTTATTTGTTTATTATCCTCCTTTTGCCCCAAGTTTCCTGAGGGCTGGCACCTGATCTGTCTTGACTCCATTTCCCTTCCAAAGTCTAATACAGTGCTTGAAAAGTACTTTGCAAATATACTCCAAATTCTTTTGGAATAATGAATGAATGAACAGACCCTCCATTGCTTCAGGAGCCCACTTAAATACCAACTCCATAATGAATTGTAATAGTATTATATGTAAAAGTGCTTATACTGTTCCATTTGTTACATAAGTTAACTCACTTAATGAGGCCCACCATTCACCTCCTCTAATTTATACATTATATATATTCCAGATCACTTATTTTGTATTTAATTATGTTAGTCTCTTACTTTTTTTCCTTGTGGTAACATATATGTACCATAAAATTTGCCATTTTAACTATAAATTTACAATATACTGCTATTTATTGCTTTTACAGTGTCTTGCTAACATCATCACCTCCCATTACCAAAATTTTTCATCACCAATGTCCCAAAATTGTTAGCATATTATACCTATTTCTTTACAGATACTTAAGTTACATAAATGTTATATAAAAAATATAGAGGATTCCCATATGCCTTGCTCCCCACACCTTCGACATTAACAAATCCTTCATAAATGTGGTAAATTCATTGCAATTGATGAACACACTAAGTATGGATTAAAGTTTACATTGTAGTTTATACTCTCTCCCTCCCAATTTTGTAGGTTATGGCAAGATATATAATGGCCTGTATCTGTCATTACAATGTGATTCATGACAATTCCTGAGTCCCAAAAATGTCACCATATTATACCTGTTTTTCCCAATTCTTGCCCTCAGAACCTCCAGTGATCAGTGCCTCCACATCAATGATATAATTTCTTCCATTGCTAGAAACACAATAAGTCTATAGTTAGAAAACCAGTAAGTCCACTCTAGTCCATATTTTATTCCCCAATCCTGAGGATTCTGGGATTGTGATGTCCACTTCACCTCTAATAGAGAGGAGACTGTGATCCATTAGTGCTGATGATGGGATTCTCTTGTTGCAGTTGTAGACTTTCTCAGTTCCTTGGTATGGTAGCTGTCCATCATCACCTCCTTGTTAGTTATCTTGGGTGAGACCAATTAATTGGAGAGTAGGTGTTGCAACTCTGTTGAGATTCAGGGCCCAGTTGGCACATGGACAGCCCAAAGATTTAAGTCTATTGGACATATGCCTACCAATTCTAGTACTAATTATATGTTCAAATAGAAGAATAGAAGAGCTATGTGTAGGGAAACCACAAGTGAGTCCACCTTTGGGGAGTATACATTCCAAAGTAATGCCAACTGGCAAGGCAAAAAAACTCCTGAGGTATCTGACCTGACTATAATGTCTGGAT
>JAQZBX010077409.1:0-14278 GCA_029593785.1 Cabassous unicinctus | reverse complement strand
TTTTTTTTTTTTTTCTTGTGAGGTACCAGGGATTGAACCCTGGACCTTGTACATGGGAAGCAGGTGCTCAAACCACTGAACTACAACCATTACACAATAAAATACTTTTAAAGTAATCCCTCACATTGTATATGCATTGTCTCCTTTCTTTACTTTATAGACCATTCATATTTTCTGGTCTTTTTATATGAACAGTTCCGGACTTTTGATTATGTACATTTCTATAATTTAGAAAATGTATCCTGTTTGTTTGTGTTGGAAACAATGGCTAACAGTTTCTCTAATTTTCCAGAGAGTAGTAAGTTCAGTATTTGCTTATGTATTAATTAAATTCAGACTACCCTGCCCTCTTATAAGTGTTCTAGGAAGTATTTATGATGTTATTAATTAAATATAACAAAGTGACTGGGCAAAGTGTATATACTAGACTATTTACATTTCCCTCTAATCTCTGTTTATATCTGTGTATATCATGTTTTGTGTAAGATGCGGTCTCATGTATCTTTAAGACAAAATCTTTTTTTGCATGGAGTTATGTCAAAATTCTATTACAAAGATTGAACTACTTAAAATTATCTAAAAAGACTGGAATAGATCATAACAAATATGTACAGTATTTTTTGTTTGCAAATAATTGATAGTATGTAATGATGGTAAAAATAGATTATATTAATTAAGCACCTACTGTGAGCCAGACAATATTCAAAGGGCATTAGGTAAATAATTAACATAGTTTATCTTCAAAAAATAACTTTCTGGTAGATACCTGCAATATCTAAATTTTAATATTAGGTAATGTAAACCATGTTTCTACTTGTTCAGACAAATACTTAAAGGTCATGGTGTCATCTTTTCTGTATTACATATCTCCCACAGAGTCCATCAGCATATCATATTCATACCCTGTGCAGAATATATTTGGGATGTGACTGTTTCTCAACATCCTGTCTGCTACCACCTTGGCCCATAGAACTATTCTCACAGACTTCAAATTATTGCCATAGGCTTCTAGATTGTCTCCCTGTTCTCTGCCTTATACTCCTTGTGACAGGTTGAAATTCTTTTATGAATCTCAAAAAGATTGTGTTCTTAAATTTATCTCTTCATGGGTGTGGAACCCTTCTTGATTGGACTCCATCAGTGTACCTTGACTCAGTTTAAGTTTCCACCCTTTTTTGGGTCTGATAAAAAGAGTCACACAGTAAAAAGAATATACCATATTTGATCCTTCAGTGTGAAAGAAATGACTCTAGTTTTGCCCACATATAAGCTGCAAGGACAGAAGCTCCTGAGAGGCTCAAGGGCCTGAGGCCCAGGCTCAGGGAGAGATGAACCACAGGCCTAATAGCTCACAGTTGAACTCAGGAAAAAAGCAGGGCAGCTGAGACTGATAGAGAAGGCCCTGAAAGAGATAAGCCTTATGCCTGGTTGCAAACAGCTAAGCTGTGGGAGATGGTAAATTCTGGAGGGGAAGGCAAACTCCTTGGCAGAGATTGGTGGCCATCTTGCCTCACCATGTGGCTGGACAACAGGATGAATAGTAGCTGATTTTTTTTAGAAAGCACCTTTGATGGTGCCCTGATTTGGACATTTAATAGCCTTTCAACTGTAAGCTTTTACCCCAAATAAATTCCCTTTATAAAAGCCAACCAATTTCTGGTACTTTACATCAGCAGCCCTGTGGCAATCTGAAACACCTCTTGAGTCTAATCTCAATGTAGAGGCCAGAGTGATAGTGTTAAAACCTAACTTGTATTATGTCACTTTTCTTCACAAAACTTTCAAGACTAGTCACTACATTAAGAGTAAAAAATCAAAATTTTCACAAGAGCCTTCAGGTCCAGAATGATTTTGCCCCTACTTCTTATTTCTGTGAACTCATGCTTTATCATTGGGTCTACCACACTTACTTTGTAGCAGACACACTGACCTACTCACACTTCCCTATACATATTAGCATGATGCTGCCAGGAATATTTCCTTTTTTTCTTCTTCCTGAAATTCCCTTCCCCAAGAAGACTGCATGAGTCTATTCTCATTCAATTTCTTATAAGACCATATCTTACTACCTATTTAAAATGGCACCTGCCCCATCATTCATCAATGCTACCTTTGTTTTCCATAGTAGTTATTCCCATGTGACATTCTATATATTTTGGTAATGCCATTTGTTTTTTCTCTGTTTTCCTCCATATTGTAAGTTTTATGGACACAAGACTTTTGTCAATTATGTTCAATGCTTTATCCCCAACACAGAGAAGAGTGCCTCAGTAAATATATTTGAATGGCTGACTTCTACAGATGATAAACTGGAGTACAAAGGTTTCATAGACTGTTATGGCCAGGCAACAATTTTTAGAATAAGATCAAATTTGTGTACAGTCTGACATTAGAGTTCACATTCTTAATCACCACATTATCATATGATATTTCTGTTTGCAAATTAAACTATATAGAGTTGAAAACATATAATACATAATATTATAAAGTGTTTATTACATTGACGAGAGGAAAATGCTGCTGGCAGACTTCACCTCAGTTGCTTGTAGAAGACAGTGTAATTTTGGAGCTAGCTGTTAAATATACCAAAAAATGCAATTATAGTCCTATTTACAGAAAGAAAAAACTCTTTACAGGAAAAAGCAATTTATCAGGTGATTTGATTGGACTGGGGAAAGAACTGGTATTACTCAGATATAAGCTGTTTGGTATAAGAAAAGGCTTCATTAATAGAGTGGCTCAACATTGGGCAATGTATTGTCCTTGGATGTAACAGTGCAGACGTTAACTGACTAGAATTTGTGGGTGGCTCTTTTCTTTGAGGTAATCCTGGAAACCAGGCTTCTACTATGCTGTTGCTGTAGGATCTCCCAAGACATCTTTTTCTGCTGGGTAGAAGAGGTTTCCCCTAGCACACTGTACATGTTCCAGTCTGAGGGAAAGGTGAATTTTTTTTTTAATTTGCAAAGAAATTTCAGATTTTTTTGTCATTTGGATGTTTTTAAGAAATTCAATCTCTTTTAGAGATATAGGACTAAATATGTTTTACATTTTTTCAAATTTTGGATAAAACATACATTTCATTTAAATTATCAAATTTTCTGTTTAAAAGTCATTTGTAACATTTTCTTACTACATGAGAGTAAGAGAACAAAAGGTAGCCTCTTCTCAAACTGAATTCCCTGTTCCTGCTTATCTTATCCTCCCACATTCTTATTCATGTCACTTCCCCCAAAACCCATGTCAGTAAAGGGGATGAACTCAGACACTGAGAACTTACCCTCACATTTTTCTCCTTAGGATTAGGTTAGTTTTCGCTCCTAAGATTGTAAGCCCACAACTCCCAGCAAATGGGAGATGGGTAAGGTTGGAGAGGGAGGAAAATAAGACATTGCATCAGGGGAACTATAAAATCATTGTTCTTACACTGATCACATGCACTTGCCCATTTCCAGTAGCCTGGGCGTGTGCCCTTTCTCATGAGAAAGATATTAATTACTGCTGCCTCTAGTCCAACTCTCTGTGTTCAGAACTTTTATTTTGAGTAAGTAGTCGTCATCCCACTAACTATCCTTTAGTATTTGTTTATAACTATCAAGATATCCTTACTTTAATTCCTTATGTTGATCATTTTTTTCTAAGTGCTTGCCCTAATTATTTTTAAATGCATATTTAATTTATCATAGCCTACCTAAATAATATACCACATAATTTTAGAAATTAGAACTATAAAATAGTAGCTATTAAATTCTTACTTCCTATTTTTGTTATTTTTGTCATAAACTTCACTTTTATATATGGTTTAAACCCAGCAATTCACCCACCAATCCAGCTTTAGTCAATTATTTTTAGAGCAATTAAAATTTTACAAATTACGTATTAGATATATATATTTTTAGCATGATTTTTGTCTGTATTTAGTCTTAACTTTCCTTGTTTTATCAAATCCCTGCGTGGATAATTTTTAAAGAACAAGTATGCTGGCAAATATTATTTTTCTCTCTGTGTGTGTTATATTTTCTTAAAAGTCTTAATTTTGTTCTTATATTTGAAAGTTACTTACAGTTGGTATTTAATTCTGGAATATTTTTATATATCAGTATTTAAATATAGCTTTCCATTATCTTCTGGCTTGTATAATTACCAATGGCAAGTATCTTATAATAAAAACGCTTTTTCTTCTCTTTAAGAAATGTATTTTCCTCTGACTGCCTTTGTAATTTTACAATTATCTTTGTTTTAAAGCAATGAGTCTGATGTATCTCAATGTGTTTTATGGTTGGTTGAGTTGTTTTTCTATTTACCCTTCCTGTGGAATCACTGGCATCTTTGGCCCTATAATTTTATGCCTTTTTCTATTTTTGGTAATGTCAGGGCCATTGTCTCCTCAAATATTTCTTCGGGTCCATTTCTTCTCTATTCTTGTTGCCGATGACTAATGACATGTATATTAAACTGCTTGATATAGTCCCGCATCTCTTTGATAATTTTTTTTACCACGCTTTGTTTTTTGTTTAACAAACTTTCTGTTTGGATAATTCCTATCAGCTTACCTTCAAGTTGGCTCGCTCATTCTTTTCTCAGGTATACTGATTCTACTGATGAACTTGTGAAGAATTTTTATTTTTCTGATATTCTGATTGTCTGTGTGTGCTTTTTAAATTTTATTTCAAGCCTTTTCTTTGGATACTACCTTATATTATACATCTCTGTAAGTGAACAGTTTCCATGCATCAGAACATGCTGTTTATCCTCTCCTTTAGCTATTTTATGCTAGTAATTTTCAATGTTTGTTTTGTCCAAGACCAGTCAAAATACCTGTGGCTCAAAAAGTTGGCTTTATTATGCAATGTAATGAGGAAAAACACACACCATGAGGAAATGTGCAGTTTCTAAATAAAAGGGTTTTTGAAAGAAGCTGTGATAGGTCTAAGACCTTGGTTGAATGATTTAGGGTGAGGGTATAAAAAAGCAAACTCTATTGTAGATCAGCTGCTATCAGAAAGCAAGAGCAATTCTATGGTTAGGTATCTCAACAAATTGTTCCTATTATTAAGGAAGACTGATGTAAGAATAAAGCTGTGGTTGGCAAACTTAACAGCAGTCCTACATTTGGTTAGATAGGGGGATGTTTGGAATTTTGTGGCTTGTACAGTGGCCTTGTTAAAAAATATCCCACCCAGCCCCCAATCTTTGTTATCATCCTTTGGTAACATTGAGAGTGAATGCAAACCCCTTAATTCTATATTCCTCTTCTTTTTCCAGTTGACACTTAAGCTCAAATGTAGAATTAGCAGTTCTTTATAATTGATCTGATTTATTATTATTTGCATTTACTATGGCCACTCTTTCTTCCACTTTCTGATAAAGTTGTAATGGTTCATTTGTCATATCTTCTCTTTGAGGGTATGGTCCCCTTTTGGAATTCAAATTACTAGGGTTTTTCCCAATTTTAATTTGTTGGTGAGCTCAGGAAAAATTGAGATTGTCTGGTTTTCTAAAAAGTGTTAGAGTTGGAGCAAATGTCTGTATCCTAAGTAGAAGTGGAAGTTCTTATTCCCTTTTCAATTTTATGCAGTGTGGTTGCTTTACATATCTCCTTCCTGTATAAAATGCATTCTAGTTCTGTACCTTAAAAATGTATTGGAACTTTAGGGTCATTATAGATATAAGTGATCTCATCTACTTTACTTTTCCAAATGTTCTCCTACTTTTACCTCTACCTCCTTCTCCTTTGCCTTATTATCTCTTTCTCATTTTTCTTTTCCTCATTCTTTTTCTTCTTCATCTACAACTACTTCTAGTTCAAAGTTTCATATACCTTCTCCTTCAACTCCTACCTCTTTCTTTTTCTACTTCTACTTCTATTTTTATCATCTTCATCTTATTTATCACAAGATAAATACCTGCAAATTCTACATGTATCAACCATCTGAATGATTTGTCCAATCCAGTGAAACCACTTCTCTCCTACTTATTAAAAACATACCTTTCTATTTTATTTGTACCTTTGACATAATGAGGAAATCATCATTTCATAAGGTATTGTCAGAAGGCCTGATAATCCATAGACAAACTGAGAGAATCATTTTATTCTTTTATTCTATATATTAAAGTACTTAAAAGTAGGGATTCTGTAGTCAGGAAACATAGTTTTGAATATTAATATTTCTCCTATGAGCAATGTGGTCTTGAGAAAATTACTTAAGCTGCATATGACTTTTTTCTCATCAGAGATGTGTAATGATAGGTAATAATGGGCTCTTGTCTTAGAATTGATAGGCGCTTATAATAAGTTAGTATACATAGACATTAATAAATTTTCCAGTAAATACTAAGCTACAAAGAAGTTCTAGCTATTGCTATTAACTATTAGTCATTTCTTTACTCACTATTCTTTAAAAAGATATTTAATACCTGGGTTAACTATTCTGTCCTGGAGATAGATTTGTGTGGACTGACAAAATCCTCCCTTTAAGCAATTGCACTTTCAGTGTAGTGGTAGATTTAGATAGCAATGAAACATTAAAAACAGCAAATATTAAATGATGACTTTTCATACAGTGTGGTCTAATGGGAGCAATGGAAGCAAAATAAGTCTTTATGAAAGATAATAGAGCTGCGAAATGAAGTGTGAAAGCTATTAACTTGATAGCTACATATACCATTTTACCATAGTCACCTGATGACTAGAAAACATGGACATAGTTTATTTTCATCATTTTGTTTCTACTTTACTAGTAGAAAAAGAGAATAGTGCAATTTTAATACAGATTAACTTGATATGATTTTGTATAATATTTGGACTGAATTATTGGTCAGACATTGATAGGCATAAGTGAAGGCATCCTTGGTCCTAGTGATAATCTCTTTTTTTGCCATATAAAAAGCATTTTCTTAATTTGAAGGAAGAACTAAAGTGATATACCAGGGTACAACCCTGGCTAAAACATTACTTTGATGATTTGTAAACATGATTTGAATGAAAGGAGCCTTAAAATGATCTTTGAAAGAGGCAAACATTTTACTTTTTGTAAGAGGTGGGTATTTAGAAGCACTTCTGAAAGATTTTATTCCTTTAATACAGAAGAAAACCCACAAAATTTATAATAGGGAAAATACATTTTGAAATGTTGTAGTTTCAAATAGTTGGATTTCTACATAAGATATTATGATATTGACATTACACTCAGTGTGTTGTCTCTAAAAGTTTCTTTTTTTTTTCCAAGAGGACATTTCAGTATAAATTTAAACCTTACTCTTTTTTAATCAGTTCTCTTTGTATAACTGATTAAAAACTGATGTAGTGCAAATTATTTGATTAAATCTCAAATTCAATCTTAACAATGAACTCCTTTAGTACCTCATTTTCATGAGAATTTTATGGTGCGCTCACAGTAAAATCATCCCTTCCTGGAAAAAAAGGGAATTTTATTAAAGTAAAGGGAAATTTTCCTAATAGCTGTTCAAATAAATAAATCTGAGAACAAAAATAAACAAAGCAAAATAAATAAGTCATAAGCAGGTGTGTTTTGAAGAAAGTATGATCATTTCTCAGTGACTTGCTCATTCGGTGTAAACACTGAGAATGTTGACAAATGAAAGTTCATTTCTCAAAAATACAAGGGAAAGGTAGAGGTAGGAAATAAGCAAGAATCTTCATCAAAGGAACTCCCACAGGAAGGCTAGCTAGCTTTTTAGACATAGGTTCATCTAAAAATAGCATCCAGTTGAAAGCTATTCTTTAAACTATTGCTTTTCCTGAACATTAATTATACTTTCAATAAATATTACCATATCATTTCATTATATTTGGGGGAAATTCTGAATTGCTCTAATACATTTCAGTGATTGGACAGTGAGAAGTAAGTATGGGATAAATGCATATTGTGTTGAGCTATACAGTGCAAAAGTCATGTCCAGAGGGCTGGATTGATCTTAGAGTGTAAGAGTACATGGTGCAAGTGAACAAACACATTGGAGTCTTTTATAGGGATTCCAGAAATGGGAATTAACTTCATAATTAGTGTTGAGGATTTACTAAAACAATATGAGGGTACAACATGGTGCTGAGGATGTCTTTTAATTATAGTAAGTGAAAATAAAATACAAAAGGACTACCAATATCAATATAAGTTATTCAATGAAGTTTTAATATGGATCAGCTTGAACATAATCATAGATAATATAGATAATTCAATTTATCTATAAATATAATATGTTGCATTGGAAGACAGATTAATGCTTTCCTTGAAAGTATTCTAAAATATGCAAGCAATAATAATTAAAATTACTCACTTTATTCCCCAGTTTCTGCCACAGACATATTGAAAGATATATAACATTCTTTTAAATTTTACCCAATGCTTAAATTGTACTTTATTTATTAACCAATTTCTCTTAAACAATTTTTTTCATTGTCTTTTTAATATCTTTATTCCTCAAACTATAGATGGCAAGGTTCAGCATCAGATTCACAATAGAATAAAATATAGACACTATCATATCATGGACCAAAGAGTAGCTGGAATTTGGCCTTACATACATGAAGAGAATTGTCCCATGATAAATTGACACTCCAGTTAGGTGAGAACCACAAGTAGAAAAGACTTTCCACCTCCCTTCAGCAGAATGCATCTTCAGAAAGGCTAAAATAATTAAACAATTGGATATCAAGACAATTTCTGTATTGATTAGCTCAATCAAACCCACAAAGTAGAAAAGTAGAAGTTGGTTGATGTGAGTGTCAGAAAACGTAATAGTGAGGAGGGAGAGGATGTCACAAATCACATGTCTAATTTCATTGGATGCACAGATGGATAAGCTAGAAGTGGTCACAGTGTGTAAAAAACCTTCCAAAATGCCACCACCATAGGAATGATTAGTGGCACATAGACTCAGGGTGAAATGCTAACTGAATATAGCAGTGGGTTGCAGATAGCTGCACAGCAATTATAACCCATTGCAGCCAAGAGAAAACATTCTGTTGTCCCAGAGGTAATAAAAAAAAAATCTGTGTGGCACATCCAAGAAATGAAATGACTTTATTCTCTGCCACAAAATTTAGTAACATTTTGGGGGGTCAAATGAAGCATATAAGGAATCCAAGAATGACAACACACTTAGAAAATAGTACATGGGATTGTGGAACTGGGAATCCCCAATGACAAATAAAACCAGTCCCAAATTTCCTACCAGAGTAAAGAGATAAATTGCTAGTAATAATAAAAATAATAAGACTTGTAGCTCAAAATCATCTGTGAAGCCCATCAATATAAACATAGTGACTTCAGTCACATTCCTCATCTGAATCCTGTATGTATCCAAATCAGCTGCCAACCCTGACATATCAGTTTATAAATATAGTTTCTCAAGGCTATACCCTGTGAAAAAAACAGACCACTCAATTATATCCTCATCTTAGTTTCTTGAAGAGCTCAAGGAAATCCAAGGCATTGATACAATTGTAATGACAAAGAATTTGAGCCAACTGGGTGAATTTCCCTGTGTAAATTAAAGAATAAATTGCAGCATTCATTTGCTAAAAGAGCCAAAAATATGCCAGATTAATTATTTATCTTCCAGTTCATTTCTGATCAGTTTTCTACATCCTGTTCACATGTACATTATCTTAAATTTGACAAACAAATGAATATTGGGGTTTTTTAATTCAAAATGTTATAGTGGAAAGGATAAAACTGGGTTCTGGTCTTGTATTTGCTACAATACTCATAAAATTCCTTTCCTTAATTGTTGTAATTATGAAATTTAACAACCACATCTAATTCTCAAGATTCTATTCAGTTTAAGAAAAAAGCAGGTATGACAATTATGCAATTTAAAATTGTTTCCAAGTGATGACAAATTCAAGTATGTTACACTCACATTTCTCTTTTTTAATAGTTTTTTTGCAGTTTTAATTTTTCATTTTTTAAAAAGATTTTTAGATTACATAAATGTTACATAAAAAATATAGGGGATTTCCATATGCCCTGCTCCCCACACAGCCAACATTTAAAGCCATTAACAACATCTTTCCTAAGTGAGGTACATTCATTACCATTGATGAACACAATTTGAAGTATTGCCATTAAGCATGGGATATAGTTTACATTGTAGTGTCCATTCTGCCCCACAGAATTCTGCAGGTCATGGCAAGATATATAGTGACCTTTTTCTGTCATTACAATGTCATTCAGGTCAATTCCCAAGTCCTGAAAATGCCTACCTGTTTTCCTTCTCCCTGACCTCAGAACCTGCAGTGGCCATGAATCCACATCAATGAAATAAGTTCTTCAATTGCTAGAATCACAATAAGTCTATAGTAGAATACCAGTAAGTCCACTCTAGTCCATAGTTCATTCCCCAATCTTGAGGGTTCTAGGATGTTGATGCCACTCCACCTTTAATTGAGAGGGGGCTTAGGTCCCATATAGCCGATGGATGGAATCCTCTTGCTTATGGTTGTAAACTCTCTCAGTTTTTGCTATGGTGGTTGTCCATCATCACCTCTTTGTTAGCTGTCCTGAATGAGCCCAATACACTGGATAGCAGGTTTTGCAACTCTTTTGAGCCTCAGGGCCCAGGTGTCACATGGACAGTCTAAAGAATCAAGTCTCTTGGACATATAACTACCACCTCAAGCACCAATTATAGGTTCAAATAGAAGGGACCAAAGAGTCATGTGTAGGGGTAACACAAGTATGTCCAATTGTGTCACACTAGAGAGCCCTACTTGCCAGTAAGGCCTAATGGCAAGGCACCAAACTCCTGATCTATCTGCCCTGACTATAGTGCTTAGGTGTCTCCAGGGCCCTCAGGAGCCCTGCTATTTGGGTTAGTGTCTAATTTGGCAGTCAATGAGATCCTGCTGAGACATGCATAAGTGTAACTTCTAGAATGACCTCCTAACTCACTTTGAAGTTTCTTAGTGATATAAACTCATTTGTCTTTACCTTTCCTCCATTTTGGTCAAGGTCTTTTTCCAATTGCATTGCTAGTTGGTACTTGGTAGTAATCTCTCAGTGCCAGGGAGGCTCATCCCTGGGAGTCATGTCCCATGCTGGGGTGAAGTTTTTGCATTTATATGCTGAGTTTGTCTTAGAAAGAAGTCATATTTGAACAAAAAAGAGGCTCTCAAGAGATAACACTTAGGCACCCTATAATGTTATGCTAAGTTTGAATTTCAAGAGTAAAAGTTCATAAGCACAGTCATGAATATCAAGGGCCCATCAATGGACCATCCTCCTTCACTAGCCATTGCCTCTGTACTTGGAAAATTCTTGCTGTTCCATCAGAGAATGTAGCAGAGCTCCATAGCATGGGAATTCAATATTCTTTCAGTTATTGTGTGAATCTCCACTCACTGTGACAATGCCCCATGAACATTTGAAAACAATTATATGCCTTATAGCTCTGCCCAGGTGAACCCCTTCCATGGATCCCCCATAACTGACACCCCACACAAATTGTCTTCCCTTGCCACTGTTGTAACCCTACTGTAATCCAAAACTTCTTCAAAAATGAAGCCATTAATTAGTGAAATACAATTAATGAGAAAATGAAATAATAATGATAGCTTTTGAAATAGGAAATAAAATATGAACATATATAAAATAAAAATAAATTGAAAATATGGTATAATAAAAAATAATGAAAAATTATTTTTGACATTTTGCCTTTCATCACTGTAAAATCTATTATCCCATATGTAGAGAGAGATTTGCTTCCATTTATTCCCCCAATGTCTTACTTTTTTTCATTTAGTCTTCAGAGAAGTTTTATGTCACAGCAGAGTCATGTATAGAATGTAAGGGATTCCCATATATCCAACATCCCTCCTTTAGCCACCTTTCCCTATTAATAATAGTTAATATGTGAATGGTACATTTGTTACAACTGATGTAGAAATATTGAAACATATCTGTCAACCATGGTCATTGGTTTACATTGTGGTTTACATTTTGGATCATACAATTTTATAAATTTTGGTTAAATTAAACACGGCTGAATCCATTTTCACAAAATCATGTAGAACACTTCCATCGCCGTAAAAATGGCTGCCTGTTCCATCTATTCTATTTGTCTCTCCCCCTCCCATCAGAACCCATGGCAACCACCAGGCTTCACTCTTTGCAGGACCAGATTCAGAGTTACATGCAACAGCACTGAGGGCTTGACACACTGTTCTGTCCTCCCCTATTAGGAACCACTCTTGCTCTCGAGAGAAACCCTCCCCTCTATTTGAGAATATAGTAGGCCTCATGATGGAAGTCTTACAACTTCCAGCTCTTTATATGGGTCTTTGCCCACTGATATAGCACACTATGTCAATGTGAACACTCACACACTCCCTAGAACCCTGCCCCTGGTGCACCATCTGGAATGTTCCCCTTATACAATGCCCTAAACCATTATCCCTACCTTGCCTTACTGCCCAAAAAACATTCCCAACATTGTAGTTTCAACCACATACCTACCAATCCACACTGTTCACCTGCTTCCTCCCCCAAACACCCCACCAGTTCCATGGACAGTCCAATCCCCACTGCACACGCTACCCCTCTGACATACTTGCACTGCCTAACCCAATAGTATCATTGCACCACTCTCATGTCTCTCCACAGCATAACTGCACACTTCCACCTTATTATACATTTTGCTCATATGGGAAATTGCTCACAGCTTTCTTCCTTTCTTTTTTCCTGGAAAACTATCTTCAAGAATCTAGCTGTGTGAGTCTGCTCAATTTGCTTAATTCATATCAGTGAGGTCATGTAATATTTGTCTTTCAGTGCCTGGCTAGCTTCACTCAACATAAGGTCCTCAGGATTCATCCATGTTATTCCATGTGTTAATATTTTATTCCTTCTTATACTTGAGGAATATCCCATTGTATGTATATACCACAATTTGTTTATCTATCTGTTGAAGGGCATTTGGGTTTTTCCAACTTTTTGAAATAGTGAATAAAGCAACTATGAACATTGGTGTGCATATATCTGTTCATTTCCTTGCTTTCATTTCATCTAGGTATATACCCAGAAGTGGAGTTGCTAGATCATATGGCAATTCTATATTTAGTTTTGTGAGGAACTACCATACTGTCTTCCACAATGGTTGCACCATTCAACATTCCCACCAGCAGTGGATGAAAGTTTCCATTATTCCACATCTTCTCCAACACTTGTAGTCCTCTGTTTTTTTAAAAGGCAACAGTCTAATGGGTGTAAGATGATATAACATTGTAGTTTTGATTTACATTTCCCTAGTAGCTAGTGATGTTGTGCATCTTTTCATGTTCTTTTTAGCCATTTTTATTTCTTCATTGGAGAAGTGTCTATTCAAATGACTTGCCCATTTTTTAAACGAGTTGTCTTTTTATTTTCAAGGTGTAGTATTTCTTTATATATTCAAGATATTAGGTCCCTGTCAGATATATGGTTAAAAAATATTTTCTCCCATCCATTGAAGTGGTTGCCTTTTTACTTTCTTCACAAACTCCTTTGAGGTGCATAAGTTTTTAATATTGAGGCAGTCCCATGTTTTCATTTGCTGCTTGTACTTTGGGTGTAAAGCTCATAAAAGCATTTCATACTACAAGATCATTTAGATGATTCTCTATATTATCTTCCAAGGTATTTATGGTCTTGGATCTTATATTTAGATCTTTGTTCTGAGTTAATTTTTGTATAAAGTGTGAGATGGTGTTTCTCTCTCATTCTTTTGGATATGGGTATCCAGTTCTGCAGGCAACATTTGTTGAAGAGGTCATTCTCACCCAGTTGAGTGGACTTGGTGGCCTTGTTGAATATCAGTTGCCTGTATATGTGAGGATCTATATCAGAACTCTCAATTCAGTCCCTTTGATCAGTATGTCTATCCTTGTGCCAATACCATGCAGCTTTGACCACTGTAGCTTTGTAATATCTTTTAAAGTCAGGTAGTGTGATTCCTCTGATTTTGTTTTTTCTTTTTCAATCTGTCCCTGGCTATTCGGGGCCACTTGCCTCTCTGGATAAATTTCATAGTTTGTTTTTCCAATTTATCAAAAAATTGCTGTGGTGAATTTTATTAGGTTTGCATTAAATCTGTAGATCAGTTTGGTTAGGATAGACATCTTAATGTTGTTTAGTCTTCCTATCCATGAACAGGGAATAGTCTTCAATTTATTTAATTTTTCATTGATTTCCTTTAACTGTGTTGTGTAGTTTCTGTGTATAAGTCATTTACATCTTTAGTTAAATTTATTCCTAGGTATTTGCTTCTTTTAATTGCT
>JAQZBX010077408.1:0-14275 GCA_029593785.1 Cabassous unicinctus | reverse complement strand
TATCATTCAATGATACTGAAAGTTTCAGTGGTGCATAGAGAGGCCATTTGGAATTTTTTACCTAACCCTATGGTATAATCAAAATACAGACCACAAGGAATTTCGATGAAATCCCTATTATTCTCTCTAGATAACTACTTTACTTTTGAGAATCTCCTTTTACCCTGCTACTGGGTATTATTAGAAGCTGGACACTTTCTTAAGCATGGGACATCAAGTTACCAGGAGACCCTATTGAGCTTCATATTTTCTGATCTCATAAATTTGGGCTTAAACATCAGCACTCCATCACAAAATGGAACTGTTGTGCATGAGATCTGGCTCAGGCTGGCCCTGATGGCACAAGTAATTTTCAGGAAGATGTGACCCAAATGTCCATGTCCCCACTCCTGCTTCATTGCCTTCTGTTTCTTAGGCAGCAGCTATAGCTTCATGGGGAGTTACCTATGACCAATTTTCTGAAAAACGAAAATTTGGGTCTTGTTTTGAGATGGTTCTACATGATGTACAAATACCACCTGTAATTGGACAGGTGAAGAACTACAGATCCTTCCTAGGCCATCCCTGAAGGGCAGTGGTAAAGGGAAATCCTCCCAGTGGGTAGAACTTCATACAGTGCACCTGGTTATTAATTTTCCTTGGAGGGAGAAATGGCCAGTCAGGTATCATTTGAATACATATCCTGGGATGTGGCCAGTGATTGGACTGGATGATCGGGAATTTGGAAGGAACATGATTGAAGAATTTGTGACTGATTTTGGGTAAGAAGTATGTGGCTAGAGCTTCCTGAATGGGCAAAATCAAGAAAATATTTGCATCCTGTGTGAATGCTCACCAGAGGATCAATTTAGCAGAGGAGAATTTTAATAATCAGTGGACAGGAGGACTTGTTTTGTCATTTCCCAATGGGCTCACGAACAAAGGCATCATGGTGGTAGGGAAGGAGGTTACACATGGACTCTGCAACTCATCAAAGCTGACCTGACTAGTCATAGCTTAGTGCCTAATCAGCCAGCAGCAGAGACCAACACTCCATCCCTGATATGTCACCATACGTTTTGGTGATCAGCCTTTATGTGGTGGCAGATATTTTATATTAGATCACTTTCATAATGGAAGGGGAAGTGTTTTTTTTCTTACACGAAAAAATACATATTCTGCATATGGATTTGCTTCCTTGCATGAAATGCTTCTGTGAAACTACCATCTGTGGCATCCAGAATGCCTTATTAATCCTACTCATATTCCACACAGCATTGCTTCTGATGAAGGAACTCACTTCACAGTAAATGTAATGTGGGAACTGGCACATACTCAGGGAATTCACTGGTGTTACCAAGTTATCCATCATGCTGAAGGAGCTGGACTGATAGAATGGTGGAATGGCATTTGTAAGGCTCAATTAATTTAGTAGCAGGGTAGCAATACCTTACAGTTCTGGGTAATGTTCTCCAGGAAGGTCTAAATTAGCATCAATTCTAAGGTGCTCTTTCTGCTATAGACATGTTATGGGTCGAGGAAATATGGTGTGGAAAAGGGATTGGCACCACATATTATATTACCTCTATTTATTCATTGGGAAACTTTTACTTCCTCTGTCTTCAACATTATGCTCTGCTTGTACAGAGGTCTCATTTCCAAAAGTAATAGTGCTTCCACCAGGATACCCAATACTTTTTCCACTGAATTAGAGGATAAGATTGCCAAAGGACCATGTTGGGCACCTCATGCCTCTGAATCAACAGGCAAAGAAGGGAGTTACTTTACTGGCTGCAGTAAATGATGAAGGAAAATGCATAGAATGAATTATTTAAATTTGTCTTTTTTTATTATCATTTAAAGTTTTACATATAGTGACATTTATTCTGGAGAAACAGAGTAAAACAACTGTTTTTAAGATAAATTTTTCAGATGAAACATAAATCTAAATGGTAGCATTATTGTATAGTGTTTGGACTATGCTTTGATAAGTTATGGTTTATATTTAAGATTAAACTTCTGAGCTAAATGTGTTTGATATATAAATTTAATTTAATCTAAATATATGGATGGATACATTTTAAATGACACAACTTGAAAAGCAAATTCTTGAAGAATAAATAACTTGATCAGTGTTATTAAAATGTTGACTCATTGACATTTGTCTTATGGTAAAGTGATTGCTTTCTCAACTAGAAATACAGTGCTATTACAATTCACTTTGTTTTTCTTGCTTCTGTAGAGAATGTTTGCATAGGGCTTAAAATCCTTTAATATTCAATTTAATTTAAAGTTGCGTTTTTGTTATATGTGGAATCTTTGATAGTTCAGCCAAAAATGCATGAAAATGTGTACATTTTGAAGTTTCTCTGAATTCTGATTTGTGCTTATTCTTTTGAATTTAAAGAAGTTATAACAATTGTAGTTGCCTCCAGTATTTGTTAGATGTGTGAAATACTGATAAATGTCACAATGATGGTTGTATTTTTTAAATTATTACAGTAGATAGGTTAGTCCTTTCCAAAAATAAGTCATTTTTTAAATGTGCAGTTTTAAATGAGTGGCTTTTACAGATACATCATAATAAATTGTATGACTACATTAAAAAAATAATGGATAATGTGGGAGAGGGAGAGGGGTACAAGGGAATCCCTCATACTTTTGATGTAACTTTTCAGTAATCTAAAAACCTCTTTAAAATTAAACTTTTTTATATTATGAGTAAAGTTTCAGACTTGCTTCCCCACCTGCATGGTAGCTTCCACCACAACTGCTCAAGAGGAACTGGGGGAGGAGGTGGCCTGAGTTCCTCATTACAGTCAATGTCCCAGCAAGGTGAATGCTGCAGATGTAGTGACAGGGCATCCTGGGTGGCATGGCAACCAGGCTTCCCTCTAATTCCCAGAAATTGGCTGGTGGCAAGAAAGGGAGCAGCATCAGCAGAGACAGAGGCTCTGTTGCATCTCTCTCCTCCCACTTAGCCTGAAGCAGGGGAGGACAGTTGACCTGGTTGGCTGAAGGGCTCTGCTGCCCAAGTATGTCAGTTCTTTTCACCAGGATTTGGAGACTGTTCAATCACCAGAAGCACAAAGTTCTCATTGTGGTTTGGATAGTCAGGGAAAACTAACATCCTTTACCAATTTTCTGTGAATAAAGTTGTGCATACATCCCCTAAAATAGGAAGTAATGTAGAAGAGATAGTGCTGAATAATACATGTTTCCTAACATGTGATGTTGGTGGACATGAGTCTCTTCATTATTCTTATAACACTTACTATATTGATTTTGTAATATTGGTTCTGTACAGTACAGTCAAATAAAGGATTTCTGTAACTAGAGAAGAACTGTATAATATGTTAGCATGAGAGGACATAAGAAAAGATGGTTGGCTCATTTTTGCTAATAAACAAGATGTTACAAATTGTATGACTGTAGCAGAAATCTCTCAGCTTTAGAAATTAAATTCCATTAAAGATCACCAATGGCATATTCAGGCAACCTGTGCCCTTACCTGTGAGGGATTGTGTCTAGATTTGAATGGATGATGTCACGACCTCTCCAGTTCATTGGACTCACCCATGACAACTAACAGGTTGATGATGATGAACAATGTCTATTCCAAGAAACACAGAGAGTCTGCAGCTAAAAGCATGATACTTCCATCCATCAGCCACGTGGGATATATAAGTCTCCTCTCAAATAGAGGCAGAGTGAGCAACACCATCCCAGAATCCTCAAGATTGGAGAATGAACAATGGGCCAAAGTAGATTTATTATTATGCTACTATGGATTTATTGTTATTCTAGCAATGGAAGAACTTTTATTATTGATGTGGAGGCAGTGGCCATTGGTGAGGGAGAAGGAAAAATAGGTGTAAGAGTGAGAAATTTTTGGGACATTGGAATTATCATGCATGATGTTGCAATGATAGAACAGGCCATTATGTATTTTACCAACTGTATTATTGAGCCACATGGGTGCTGATGCAAAATACCAATAATCAGTAGGTTTTCATAAAGGATATTTATTTGGGGTAGAAACGTACAGTTACCAGGCCATAAAGCATAAGTTTCTTCCTTCACCAAGGTCTGTTGCCACATGTTGGAGTAAGACAGCTGCTGAAGTTTGCCAGAGATCAAACCCTCTCTTCCCAGGGCTCCATTTCTCTCCAGGCTCAGTTTCCTCCACAAGGTCAGCTGTAAACTATGAAGGTCTCTAGCGTTTGCCTCTCTCAACACGGTCAGCTGTGACCTGTTAGGTTAATGGCTCATCTCTCTTCCCAGGGCCTTCTCTCCATCCTCATGACCAAGCTCCTCTGTGCGTTTACTTCTCAAGGCTCCAGCATTAAAACTCTGCATCAGAACTCCAACATCAAAACTCCATCTCGAAAAACTCCAACTAACTCTTTGGCTCTGCCATGTAGTTTTATCTCCAAGTCTCCACCCACCAAGGGGCGGGGAGTCACCATCCTACTGACATGGCCTAATCAAAGCTCCAATCATAACTTAATCATGCCCAGAGGAATAGACCAGTTTACAAGCACAATCCAATATCTACTTTTAGAATTCATAACAATATCAAACTGCCACACTCCACCCTCTGAATTCCAAAAATACACTAAAATATTCAAAAAGCTTTATTTCTGTAACAATGCAAGTACAAAATTATATCACAATCACTTTAAAGAAATACGTCTTGGTGCAAAGTCTGGTCTACTGTAGACCTCTGAAACTTACAAGACAATTTATCTGCTTCCAGTACACAAATCGATAGAAAAAGGATAAATATTTTCATTACAATAAGGAGAAATTCAGAGGGATACACGAGTCAAAGGTCTTCTACATTTCAGTAATCCTGCAGGGAATCCACCATTTGATTTCAAAGTGTGAGAGTCATTTTTTAGATGATGGTTTCTTTTCCTTGGGGCCACATGGGGACCCACCCTTTCCACAGGCTTGCCCAGTGGCCATATTCTTGGTTCCACCCTCAACAAGCATCTGGGTGTTGACCAAGCTCCAGATCTCACCCTCCAAGAGTGTTGGGGTGATTGCCACAACTTACCCAAACTTTGGGTTAGCCTCTTAGCCCCCCTAGTGTACAGTGGTCAAGAAAACATTCCCCCTAACTTTTGGCATATAGTCTCAACCCTCTCAGAGCAACGAGTTAACCACCTGGCCTTCCCTAACCTTTGGCATACAGGCTCAACCCTCTCAGAGCAATGAGATGACCACCTGGACTTCCCTAATCCATGGGGAACAGGTGCACATCTCTCAGACCTGTGGGGTGCTGACCTCAACCACCCTAATCCTTGAGGAATGTACTCCAACTTCTGTGAACCTTGGTGCAGCAAAACTCTCTCAGAACATCAGGTGGGAACATCCACCCAACATCAACTGCTGGGCCAAACTCACCCTCTCTGTACATATGGGTGGAGCTCCTCTCTTGGCTCAACGTGATGTCTTAATTACAGATCTCAGCTTCCATGGTTTTCTTCTTAAAGCTGTATTTCCTTCAATGCCTTCATGCCATGTTCCTTTTAGTCCAAGCTGACAGTGGTTTTTTTCATACAGAGCTCTCAAAAAGTTTGTTGATTTAGCATGCAGGAAACAGGGGTCCAAGCCACCATACATTAAATTTTTCCACAAGTCTTTCCAAGGTGACTGTATCTTCAGTCCTCATGTACAAGTTCCAAGTTTAGTTAAGTCCTTAAATGGTACACTGTTGTCTGGGAGCTCAATTTCCAGAGCCTTGAAATTTCTGGAATCATTTTCTGTTTCCTTTGTGCCCAATAATTCATTTCTTAGTGTATTTCTCTCATATAGCATTTTGCTTTAAGTTGCAAGGAGAAGCCAAGCTGCATTCTCCGGGTTTACTTTGGAAAGTTCTTCAGCTAAATGCCCAGGCTTGCCACTTTCAAATTCTGCCTTCCATAAAACAGCAGGAGTTAATCTTGCTAAGTTCTCTGCAACTTTAAAACATGGATAGCCTTTCCTCCAGTTTCCAAAAATAATTTCATCATTTACTTAAAAGGCATCACAAAAGGTCTCTTTAGTGCCCATATTACTATCAACAGTCTCTTCAAAGCACTGTAGGCCTTTTTTATCAAGCATCTAAAAATTCCTCCAAAAAATACCCCTTACCCATTTGTAAAACCATCCCAACATTTTGGTAATTGCAAAAGCACTTCCCCAGTCCTTGGTACCAAATTCTATATTATTCAGCCAAAGGGGTACTGATGCAAAATACCAATAAATGGTTGGTTTTTATAAGGAGTTTTATTTGGGGTAGAAGCTTTCAGTTACCAGGCCATAAAGCATAAGTTTCTTCCTTCACCAAAGTCTGTTGCCAAGTGTTGGAGCAAGACAGCTGCTGAAATTTGCCATGGTTCAGGCCTCTTGGGTTCCTCTCTTCCCGTGGCTCCATTTCTCTGTGGGCTCATCTCCTCTGTTTCCTCCACAAGGTCAGCTGTAGACTATGAGGCTTTCTATCCTTTGCCTCTCTCCACAAGGTCAACTGTGAACTGACAGGCCAATGGCTCATCTCTTTTCCTGGGGCCTTCTCTCCTTCCTTACAACTCTGTATGCTTACTTTCAGGGGTTCCAGCATTAAAATTCTGCATCAAAACTCCAACATCAAAACTCCAACTCAAAAAACTCCAACTAACTCCTCTGCTCTGCCATATAGTTTTATCTCTGAGTCTCCACCCACCATTTTGTGGGAAGTCAATGTCCAACTGATGTGGCCTAATCAAAACCCCAATCGTAACTTAATCATGCCCAGAATAACAGACCAGTTTACAAGCATAATCCAATATCTATTTTTGGAATTCATAACTATATAAAACTGCCACCCTACCACTTACAAAATTGCATGGGACAGATTGTAAACTATAATATAAACTATAATCCATGGTTAGTGACAATTCTGCAATATGAGTTGATCAACTGTAAGAAATATTCCACACTAATGAAGGATGTTTTTAATTTGGGAGGGGGAGAGGGTGAGGCATATGAGACTATCCTATATTTTTTATATAATAGTTATCTAATCCAAAGTTTGTTTAAAATTTAAAAAAATAAAAAACAATGAAGATTAGATGATCTCTATCGACATATTCTCATAGACTTTCTATAAGTGAAGTGCAAGACTTTGTCTGAAAGTTGCAAAATTAAAGGTTTAGATATATTCATAATAAACTAATTTAAACTTTTTTGATAATAAGAAAAATTAAGACCACTTATTTGAAAATAAATATGAAGTCTCAACTTCCAATTTGCTTTCTCCTTAGTTCCTTTCAAAGTAAGATCTTAAAGCTGTGACTGATATTTTTCTCATAAGGAACCCTTTCAGGACATTGTGATGCTTATGGTAAGTAAATTGGGAGAGGAAGACATTTTTAACTTATATAGCTTTACTGTCAGTGTAAACCTCCCTAGTTGAATGTTCTCTTCTTGTTCCATAACAAAATACAAATCATCAGAGATACTTAGTTTCCGATACTATAAAGTGTAATGTTATTTTTGAAAAGTATTTTATGTTAAGTTGCGTATGTATTGTTTTTATACCTCAAGTTCAAGATAAGGCTTTGATTTACATTCTAAAGAAAAGTGATGCGTAATACAAAAATTAGTTATATCCTCAGTCATAACCATATGAGATAAATAATGGCATTGGTGTTAAGTGCCATTTTGTACTTTTCCCCTCGGATCTTTGTATTGTACTAAACAACCCCCAAATCACAGAGCTGCTTTAAAAAGAGATAGAAAAAGAAAAAGAAAAAGGAAGGATGGAAAGGAGGAAGGAAGGAAGGAAGGAAGGAAGGAAGGAAGGAAGGAAGGAAGGAAAAAACTTGACATTGTGTTAATGTTTTTGTTGATCAAATCACAGGGAAACATGTATTGCAACTGAATGGAAAATATATTAGATTCTTGGCTTAAGTATTACTAATGGGGAAAATTACAAAGCAAATATCAGATCATTCCTTGTTTAGGTCTGTATGCCATATTTATTACTGAATAAATTGTTGATCCAATAATCAGTCAGTCATTAATTGTGATTAAAATTCTCAAGTATTTTTTTTAACATTAATTGAAAACTGTTGTGTGAAACATGTCAAGTTTGAGAAGTAACAGAATTGTATCTGAGTATTTACCCGACCCGTTTATTCAGAATGCCCAGAACTGGCAAACCCGAACCAGAGTCACAAAGGGGCTGGGGTGGGGGCAAGTGGGCCGAGGGGAGGCTGGCAGCGGGTCACGGCGAGGCCGCGCAGCCAGCACGTTTGGAGAAGTGGCCCACTCACAACGCGCCAGCTGTGCCTGGAGCATGGGCTGCCCTGCCTACCCCAGAGCTCCATGGCCCCTGCCCTCAGGGCCGCCACCAGGAAGGAGGTGGACTTCCTGAGTGAAGCCACAGAAAGCAGCATGACCGGGTCGTGCGGGAACAGGACTGTGCTGAGCTCCACAAGCAGGGGCTGCACTGACTTCAGGCCGGTGGTGCAAGCACATGGTGACCGCCAAGGCCCTGGGGCACGGTCCCCCTCGTCTGTCTGCAAAGTAAATTTGAGGTGAAAAGTGAAGTATATTTTCCAAGCAAAAACAATAATTTCTTGTTTTAGGAAATGGAATAGTTTGAGATTTTAAAATTTCTAATAGTTGTCTCGTATCTTCTTCCACATGAATACATTGTTTGGCAATTAGAAGATGCAAATACTTTTAATGCTTTTAAGAATTTGTTGTAAAAACTGATTGATGTGGTATATCTATTAATAAGATGTAACTTGGCTCAAAATGACTTTTATTTAGATAGGGTATTTTTTTTCAGTGTTTGAAAGATGAAGGTATTCCTGTCATAAATGTAAATACACTTATCATAAGTGTATTAAAACATATTCTGCATTCTCTTATTTGCATATCTTTTTGGCCTGAAAATCTGAAGTTTAATTCAAACTGGCATGTTTTAGAAGATTCAAGTACAAAAAAAAAAACCTTGCTTTTTGTATTTCCTGAAGAATTTAATGAGAAATAATAGAATATGCATTAGCATTGATAAAATTTTGGAAATTCATTTAAACCAAATATAACATGTAAAAAAACTTTCAGATTTTGTTTGAGGAGATGTGATATTTAGGCACTATATTCTGATGACAGCGCAGTGTTGTGAATGTGATTTTACCGGTAAATTGTAAAATGCAAACTTTTCAGTTGTATTTATGTTTCTACAATAAAAATGAAAATATATAGTTTTCTTTTCAGTATTTACAAAAATAAATTATACTTGATCTATTAACTAAATTAACTGAGCATCCTTTATGGTCATGGAGGAAAATTAATTGAGACATTCACTTTAAGGTACATGTTAAGTAAAAATCTCTGAGTATATTTCTTATAATAAGAAATCATTTCAAAGATTAGAGACTAAATTACAAGTCATAACTTGGTGTTACAAATATGGTATTCCTAATTGCATTGGAATAGCATTATCAATGAAAGGGTTTTAGCATCCAAGATTTTATGCCAAATGACCTCAGATCCCCACTTATTTGAAGAGCAGAATGGAAATTTTCTGATAGTAACTCCTAGGACTGTATCCACAACCCATGCCAGGGCTTTGGAAAATCAAGAGACCTAGTGCATGTGGGTCCCTAAGTGTTAACTTTGGGAAAAAATTTTAAGTCAATGGATAGGCTAAATTGCTATAAGGTTCGAAGTATGGAAGACAGGAGAGTTCTTGGAAGAGGAATAATAAAACCTGGATTCCCCTGACTCATAACCTTGTGTTTGGAGAACAGAGAATAAGTAAGAAAAACTAAAAACTTTCATTCTGTCCAGACCAGTGTCCCTCAGAGAAATGATTGTTTAGGGGTTACAGCCACAAAAGGTAAAGTTGCGTAATGTGCAGATATAGGGAAGATGTAAGTATCTCCTCTGCTGTACTCAGTTATCTTGTGTACCCTCGATTTGGAAGGTGTTTTTCTTTCCATTGGGCCACAGGTTGCCTTTATTCTTTTTATAATCAAGAGCAGTTTCCAGTCTGCATTGGCTGGGAGGGATGCTGTTTAACTGTAATAGGGCTGCTGAAGAGGGCTGAGAGATGGAGAAAGAATGTAACATTTGAGAGTCAGAAGAAAAATATGCCTCAGGTCATCATCAATAATAAGCAATTCTTTTGTAACAGGATGGAATGATGCTGAGGTTTTTATGTGTATTGATTAAGTCTGTTGACAGTTTTAGGAGGTTGGATGCCATAATGTCTATTATATAGGTGAAAGATTTTTAATTTCTATTTTTTTAATGTTTTATATTTAAAGAAACTTTAGATTACATAAATGTTACATTAAAAATATAGGGGATTCCCATATACCCTACCCACTCCTTCTCCCACACTTTTCCCCATTTGCAACATTTTTAATTAGTATGGTACATTTGTTACAATTGATGGACATGTATTGAAGCATTGCTACTTACCATATACTATAGCTTACATTATAATTTTCATTTTGCCCTCCACAATTTTATAGGTTTTGACAAAATGTATAATGGCTTGTATCCATCATTGCAGTATCTTGCAGGACAATTCCAAAGTACCAAAAATCCCCCTCTGTTATACCTATTCTTCCCTTTCCCTCTCAGAACCTCTGGTGGTCACTGTCATTATATCAATGATACAAGTTCTTCCATTGTTAGGATACTAATAAGTCTACTTTAGTCCATAATTGCATTTGCCCCTTATGTTTATTCATTTCACAATCTTGACGATTTGGGATGGAGGTGCCCACTCTGTTTCTGATTGAGAGAGGGCTTAGATCACATGGGAGAGATGGATGAAACTTTCTTGCTTGCAGTTGTAGAACCTCTATGATTTTTTTTTTTTGAAATGGGGATTGTCCATCATCATCCTTTTTGGTATATGTTCTGTGTGGTTCCAATGAGCTGGAGAGTAGGTGTTGCAACACTGCTGAGATTCAGGGTTCAACCAGCTTATGAACAGACTGAAGATTTAAGTCTCTAGTACATATATTTAACAAGCATACTGCCAATTATAGGTTTAAATAAAAAGGGTAGAAAATCCATTTTTAGGGCAATTATAAATGAGTCTAACTCTGTTACCTTAGGGAACACAAATTCCAAAATAAGGTCCCCTGACAGGATACCAAATTCCTGAGCTTATCTGCCTTGCTTGTAGTGTCTAGATATCTCTAGAGAACTCAGGGGCTCTTCTGTTTAAGTCACAGTTTACTGTGGCAGTCAATGAGGTCTTGCTGAAATGTGCATAAGTGTAGCCTCTGGAATGAACTTGCGACTCACTTTGAAGTCTCTTAAAGATAAAAATGCATTTGTATTTAACACTTTCCCCTTTCGATCAAGGTCTTTTTCCAAATGCATCACTAGTTGGCACTCGGTAATTTCCTTTGGTGCCAGGGAGGTTCATTCCCGGAAATCATGTCCTATGCTGGGGGAAGTTAGTGTGTTTGTATGCTGAGTTTGGCTTAGACAGTGGCTGGCTATATTTGAGCACCATGGAGGATTTCTGAAAGAAACTCTAGGCAATATATAAAACTAGGCAAATATTCAATTTCACAAGAAAAGTATCTTAAGTACAAACATCAATATCAATGATCTGTCTTCCTTTGCTAAGCAATGTTCCCATTCTCAGGGGATACTTTACACACTATTGAAGTATGAAGCAGGACTATGCAGGATGGGAATTCAATAGTTTTTCAGTTAATGTGTGGGTCACCACCCACTGAGACAGCTCCCCATGACCCCCTTGAACTTATTCATATGCAATTAAGGCATGCTCCAGATTCACCCCTCCCTACACAACCTTGCAACCCTGATACCCAACACCAGTGATGCTTACCTGCCACAGTTATAACCCTTCTGTGATCCAAACTCCTCCCCCCAAAACCAATAAAGAAAGAAAGAAAGAAAATAAAATAATATTAATAAAAATAACAACTAAAATACAAAATTAATAAAATAAAAATAATGAAATAAAATTTTTTCATTGAATATTTTATCACAGTAAGATCTATTAGCTCTTTATGTACTGAAACATTTTCTTCTGTATGTCCCCATAGTGTTACTTTTTTTGCTTTATATTCAAAGAAGCTTTAATTTACAGAAGTCACATAGAAAATATAGGGTCTTACCACACTCCCAACCCTCTCTACACCTCCCACTTTGGCCTATTAATAACATTTTACAGATATATGGCACATTTTTTTTACAATTGATGTACAAATATTAAACATAGCTATGAACAATGTTGAATGGTTTACATTATGGTTTATATTTTGTATTGAACATTTTATAGGCTTTTAACAAACTTTAAATAGCTTGTATCCTTCATTGCAAGATCGTGGAGAACAACTCTAAAGTAGCAGAAATATTCTATGTTTTATCTATTCTATTCTAAACTCACTTCCCCACGGAAATTGTGGTAAACACTAAATTTCAATTTTTTAAGAATAAGGCTCATAATTGCATGTGATAATACTGAGGGCTTGACATATTGGCCAGTTTCCTTTTATTGGGTGCCGCCTATGTTCTTGAGAGATTCTTGCCCCTCTCATTGATAACATAACTGGAACCCTGGATAGGAGTTTATCATTTTGTTTGTTTTATTGGTAAATTTTTTAATTTCAAAATTTATCAACTAATATATTGCATATTTGAGATTCAAAATCAAGCATATCTGATTCAAAAAATTGCACTTAATGTAATTGAAAAAGACATCAAAAACTTTTCATTAAAATTCACATTTTTGTACTTGTTATATATTTTCTGTTTTGAAATATTTGTTTATTCATGTTGAACATTTTTCCCTTGGAGTGATCAATCTATTAAGTGTCTTGTCATTGTATTTTTACAACAAGATATTACTGACTTTTTTCTTTTGTTTAATTGCATTTTTATATTTATTTAATTTTTAATATAATTTTTAATTTTTTAAAAAAGATGCTAAGATTACTTAAATGTTACATAAAATATAAAAGGGATCCTCATATGCCTTGCACCCAACCCTTCCCATGTTTTTCAACATTAACAATACTTTCATTGGAGTGGTACATTTGTTACAATTGGTGAACACATTTTGGAGCATTGCCACTAAGTGTGGATTAAAGTTTGCTTTCTAATTTAAACTCTCTCCTGCATAATTTTGTAAGTTGTGAGCAGATATATAATGGCTTGTATCTGTTCTTGCAATGTCATTCAGTACAATTCCCAAGTCCTGAAAATCTCCCCATATTACACTTGCTTTTCCTTCGTCCTGCCTCAGAACTAGTAGTGGCCACTGCCTCCACAACAGTGATAAAAGTTTTTCAATTTCTAGAATCACCATAGGTCTATAGTAGAATACCAGTAAGTCTACTCTAGTCCAACACTCATTCTCCAATCCAGAGGATTCAGGGATGGTGGTGTTCATTCCACCTCTAATTGAGAGGGGTTTAAATCCCATGGGGCAGATGGATGGGAATATCTTCCTTGCAGTTGCATATTTTCTCTTTTCCTTGGGATAGTCATTGTCCATTATCATTTCTTTGTTAGTTTTCCTGGATGAGTTCAATGAACTATAGAGTAGGTGTTGCAACTCTGTTGAGATTAAGGGCCATCTGGCACATGGACAGCCCAAACATTTAAGTCACTTGCGCATACACCTAACTACTCTACTACTAATTATAGGTTCAAATAGAAGGGGCAGAAGAGCCAGTCCTAGGAAAACCATAGCTGAGTCTGAGTCTGAAACAGTGGGGAGTGTAAGTTACAAAGTAGGACCCACTGGCAGGGCACCAAACTCTTGAGCTGTCTGCCTTTTCTATAGTTTCTGAATATCTCCACTATTTGAGGCAATATTTGCTTTGACAGTCAATGAGATTCTGCTGAGACATGCATAAGTTTAACCTCTGGAATGACCTTGTGACTCACTTCGAAGACTCTTACCCATATAAACTCATTTGTCTTTATCCTTTCCGCCTTTGATCAACATACTTTTCAAGTTGCATTGGCAGTTGGTGCTTGGAGTAATCTCTCAGTGCCAGGAAGTCTCATCCCCGGGAGTCATGTCCCTCTAAGGGAGGAAGGCAATGCATTCATATGCTGAGTTTGGTTAGAGAAAGTCCACATTTGAGCAACAAGGAGGGTATCAGGAGGTAACTCTTAGGCTCCCTACGATTCTAGGCTCACATTCAATTTCAAAAGTAAAATTTCATAAGTATATTCATCTATATCAAGGACCCATCAGTAGTCCTACTTCCTTCACTAGTCACTGCCACTGTTTTAAGGAGATTCT